>MU399596.1:0-295947 GCA_022578875.1 Hypoxylon crocopeplum | reverse complement strand
ATTTGGAGGTGGTCTCGCCACCGCTAATTTTCGGCGCTAAGGACTCCTCGGGGTGGGCTCTGTAACCCTTTGAGGTGGTTTCAGCAGATTCCCCCCATTCACTCGTGCATTCTTCAGTGGAAAAGCTTCCTAGTTTAGACCACAAGCAGTACTTGATAACACTACCGTACACAGGTACCTAAATATCTTCGAGATACATACTCGAGCCGAGTTTTCCATTGGTAGGGCAATCCCGTAACGGAATAGGTATGATGCATTAAGAAATACTCCAGAACCCATTAAAGACAAGACAGGAGACGAAGGGCCTCCTCGGTATCCATACCTAGGGTCTCCCCCAAGGGAGGTTACCAGCCCCTCGTGGAACAACATAGTCGTTAGGCCACCACCTCCATATAGTCCGCATCGTGACATTGAAACCTTCACGATGCGATTGAACCCTGTCATGACCACAGCCCCCTATCTGTCACCCTTGGCACCGGCCCAGAAAACAGTATCGGCCTTAGTCTTAGCAAACTCGTCGTGATCGTACCACTGAGCACGAACTTCCACCTTGTCCCCCGCGCTCTTAGCGAAGAACTCTTTCTGGGCAAGGGGCAGGTGAAGCTTCATGAAGTCGCCCGCATGGTGCGGGCTCTATAGTTTCAGTCTCAGTATCAGCTTCTGCTATGCATTCACAAGAAGTCACAAAGTTCGAACAGGTAGGTAGGTAGGTAGGTAGGTAGGTACTAACCTGATAACCCAGACCCAGCATAACACGATGCGCACCACTAAGATTCGGCATGCCGGCGTGCCAAGTCCTCAAGTCGCGGATCATGATATCACCAGGACCGCAGCGCGGCTGGATAGGCGGGCGCACCGACATGCGCTCCTCCTTGGCCCACTCGGCGATCGGCGGGATGGGGTCGCCTATGCGCGCCATGCCGTACGGCTTCAGGTCGTCGGCCGTCTTCGCTACCAGCTGGTCCGCCGACGACGTCGCCTGGTGCGACCCCAGCCAGAACTCCGTCGACCCGTTCTCGACCGAGAAGTCGCACAAAGGCACGTTGGCGATGAAGTAGTACGGGAACTGCGGGTGGTCGAAACCCCCGCTGTCCTTGTGCGCCGGCTGCCGTATCCCGGGGGTGTTGGCGATCGCCGTGTTCGCCGTTAGCCAGTTCCAGATTGGGGTCCCTCCTAAGTATCTGAGCGGGCGGGAAAGGGTCAGAAGCCGGGGGCGAAATATTAGGGGGGAGGGGTTGGGTTGACGGTGCTTACGCATTTGCTACCTGCAGGAGAAACGTGTTGAAGTAGAGCTCTTCGTTTAAATACTCCGATTCTACGATCGGCGGTCGTTGCAGGATGTTCGCTATACGCAAGGGATCTATTTAAGCATCTTCTCTGGGCAATACCTATATAAGAACAGCGGTTGCTTACACTTGACGCCGTGGTTATACCTCTGAGCCGGATCACGGATTTTTCGTTCCGTGTCCTCACACATTCTCTTGTTAAGCTTCTCGATTATCTCGCGAGGGATGACATTTTGTAAAAGAATCAGCCCAT
The DNA here is from genome assembly GCA_022578875.1 of Hypoxylon crocopeplum. NCBI lineage: Eukaryota > Fungi > Ascomycota > Sordariomycetes > Xylariales > Hypoxylaceae > Hypoxylon > Hypoxylon crocopeplum. The sequence continues at coordinate 294,408 of MU399596.1, read as the reverse complement.
CCTGACTGAAGGCACTCAGAATCTTGCCAAGAGTCTCGGGTGAGTACTGGCCGGCCTTCAGCTCCGCCTCGGACGGCTGATAGGCTTCAACTTGGTTTGGTCTAGATATAGCCATTTTGAGATCGATCAGATTCACTTTAACTCAAGATTTTATGTTGCCTTGAACAGCGAATGCCCTCATCTAGCTGTACTGGGCCACTTCTCTTTATACTTCATGTGACGATTTGGGGAAGTCAGCTCCTCCACCCCCTCGGGTGATGCCGAGCCCTTAGGGATTAAACGAACAGTTACTAAATTTGGAGAATGATAAGCGCTCGATTGAAGTAGAGCGCCGTTATCATGCAAGAGATTAGCATTTGGTAGGGGAGACAGATAGCTTATCAGTCTTATCTCTCCTCATATGGCCCTTTCTATATAATGTCAAGGGGTCTTCTATGGCACATTCCACGTCCACGCAACTAGTCCTCACGCAATGCTTGTCAAATAGATTCATAGCAGGCGCCTCGGCCCTGTAGTTATTTACCCACTATCTCGCGGGACTCTTGTCAACTAAACCCATCGTAGCAAGCTGCCTAGGTAGTGACGGCCTAGGTGTGCGCCATGATTTGCCCCCTGTTGATATGCTAGACTCTGAAGTTTCCATATTAAGACCCAAAAGCCAGGATGGGTAAACCGAATCCTGGAAGAAAAGTGTTTCTTTCCCTCAACCCAGGGTTTGCCTCCGTTTCTAGGAAACCCCAAGCTCGTCCATAATGCAGTTTCCTTCTGCGTCCTCCATTTCTGCCAAAGCAGCTCAGAAACGAGCAGCTTTAGCAGATGCTTGTACCAGCTGGGAGAGCTTCAAGTTGGCTTTGCAGGTTCGAGATACTTTTCCAGAGGCAAAGGGTCGCTATGTCGACGCGGAGCCGGTATGGATGAATGAAGGTGAACTTCTTGTCTGAGTAGAAGATTGAAACAAACAAGACATGGCTAATCGATATGACTCCAGATCTTGAGCCTACGCCTCCAGAGAAGCGAAGTTAGTTAGGTCTAATATACCTTGTCTACCGACACTGTTTCCTGACAATGTACATTCAGCATGGGGTGCAAAGACATACTGCCTCTTCTACTTCGGCTTAGCCTTTGGTAACTGGAGTCTCGGTTCGGTATGCCCCCTGTTCCGCTCTGCAATATGAATGAATAGAATCGAGACTGACTCCTCAACTGATAGACTATGATCGGCATCGGTCTAAGCTGGTGGCAGGCTATTATTGTCATCTTCGTGTCGCAACTCATCTCCGCAGTCGCCATGATATTCAACACCCGATGTGCATCAGTCTACCACATTGGCTACCCGGCAGTCAGCAGGGCCGTTTTCGGCATGTACGGCAGCTACTACTTCGTCGGCGCCCGTGCTGTTCTAGCCATTGTCTGGTATGGCCTACAGCGTAAGTCGATAGCCTACTTGTGAATCGGGTATCTGGACGGACGCTAATTATGTGTACCCTTCCGCGAAGTCTATTCGGGTGCCAGCCACGTCAGTAATATGCTGAGAGCGGTCTTTGGCGATAGCTACAACAACATCCCGAACCACATACCGGAGTCAGCAGGTATCACTACTAAGAAAATGCTATCCTTCTTCATATTTTGGATCATTCACTTCGTCTTCTGCTTTTTCCGGCCTTACCAGCTGAATAAGTTTTTTTGGTTCAAGGGCTTCATCATTATCCCGGCGGTCATCGGTGTCTTCATTTACTGCATGATAGAAACAAAAGGCCAAGTGAATTATAAACTGCAACATAGCTCGATTGCCGCGAGCCAAGGTTGGGCTATCATGCACGCTATCAACAGCGGCCTTGGGTACGTATTCGATGATATGGTCTCCGTACATATCTTAGACATATGAGCTCTTATCAGTACTAATGTGTTGGCTGTACTGCAGGAACACCGCGACGTTGATCACGAACCAGCCTGATATTGCGCGTTGGAGCAAAAAGCACCGATCGGCAATGCTTTCTCAAGTATGTAGAGTCTCCAGCCAGGAGTTCAAGAGCTTCACATATTGATTATATTCATAGATGGTCAAACCGTTCGCTGTCACGGTCTCTGCTACTTTCGGCATTTTGGCTACTGCTGGGATCAACGGAAAATGGGGTCTCGAGCTATGGTGCGTTCTCATGGTCCCATATCTCTGTTTTATATGATCAAGAATGCTGACTTGAGTCTGTCCTGAATGTAGGAATCCCTGGGACCTCCTCGACGCGATTCAGGATCACCACAATGGCTCGGGAGCGCGCTTTGCCATCTTCTTAGCCGCTCTGACCTGGACTGTCGGTATCTTGGGAACTAACATCGCGGCGAATATGATTTCCTTTGGCTCGGACATCGCCATGCTGTTCCCGCGATACGTGGATATGAAGCGAGGATTTTTCATCGTCGAGTTTCTGGGGTTTGCAATCGCACCATGGAAAATCTTGGCATCTGCGCAGATATTCACGACTTTCCTTTCCGGATACGGTCTGTTCATGGCTAGTGTCGCTGCTATTATGATTGCTGATTGTAAGTCCGACGAATTCCACAGGTTTTGTTGCTTCTAACCGTGTTACAGACCATTTCGTCTCCAAAGGCAACATCATGACGGCTTGGCTATTCAACCCTAAGAAGTCAAACATACATTACTACTACCACAAAGGTTGGAATGTTCAAGCTTTGATTGCATATCTCGTTGGGATAGCGCTCCCATTTCCCGGCTTTTGCGCTTCCCTCGGTGCGAAAGGAGTAAATGAAGCGGGCAACGACCTCTACTATCTTGGCTGGATATTGTCTTTCACCACGTCGTTCATCATTTATGTTGCTATTTGCAAGGTTTGGCCCACGAGAAACCAGCGTGTCATTAAAGAACGGGGCTTGCGATGGGAAGAAACCTCGAAAACAGTGTTGCAGGGAGAAGAACTAGGGTCACAAGACGAGGGAATTAACCAGCTTACTCAGGTGGTAGAAAAGCTGCCAGAGAAGAGTTTTATGTGAGCAGTGCGCGAAGTTGTATGCCAACTTGTTGTCTGGGGGTACCTTGTGTCTGAGATGTCCGTGACTTTGTTTCTTGCGATATCAGTCCTGTCTGCTGTTATGCGTATCTCCTAGAACTTCATGTTATAGACTAGCAATGCAATACTTTCGATTTATGAGTCTATTTTCAAGTCTTGCTATGATTCTGCTGCGCATACTTCTGTGGTGCTATCTCCACTATGACAATATCCCTTCTAGTGTGAAGTATTTATTAGTAAACTGCTTGACAGGCTTATAATCAAAATATTCTGATGCCTCTATATTATCACACTACGACACTTGAAATTGTGATGATGTAGATGACGTCCTGCCGTGAGCCTTTTACTACAAATCTTCACGGCGACATACTACACTAGACTAAACAGGAATACACCTATCTAGCAAATGTTGAACTGAGCCCCCCTAGTCTAGGATGCATGGACGCATGCTCCTTGACCGAACCAAGAAGATCGCATTACTGAGGTATGTATAATGTCGTGTTAACCTCTATCGCGCCGTTTAGCTTAACCCAACTTCTAACTTGATGCTAGTCCATATGATGTAATCCGCTGAATTATCTTGAGATTCTTTTTAAAGCTTCACCCGGTCCTTAATGTGCTACATCCTCCCATCCTGCCCAACCCCGACCAGAGATCTCCTTAAGCTCTTCTTCGGTGTATTTCTTACTCGTTGTGAAGTAACCGGCGTTAATCTTAGCATCGATCTCAACGTGCGAATCCGCCGGTATCATGTCTGCTCGACTGTCAGCTTTCTCATTTACCGGAATATAGAAGTCTATTAGGTAAGGATATATAGAACGTACGGTCAGGAATTGGTATGCGTTCTAGGATGGGGATCCCTTGCTCAACGATAGCATCATACTTCATGTTCGACATAGATAACATGCGATCGATCTTCTTTATTCCTAGCCAATGGAGAATGTCGGGCATCAAAGCTTGGAACCGCATCTGGAATCATTAGCTAATAGGTCTGAGGAATGGCGTGAAGTAGGGTTCTCACATCTCTGACACCAGCTACGCCCTCGGTGCGGGCGAAGTACTTATCAGCCGTGTCGCCTCCACGCTTGCGTGCATTGTAGACAAGGTACTTGACAACCTCGCCGAGTGCGCGACCTTCTTTGCGGAAGTAGATAACTACCCCTGAGCCTCCGTTCTGGGCCTCCTTGATAGCCTCCTCGATGCCAAAAGCAAGATACGGCCGACAGGTGCAAATATCTGACTGGAAGACGTCGGATCCGTTGCACTCGTCGTGGATTCTTAGCGCAAGCTTGACATCAGGGTCCGATACGCGTTCTGGAGGTCCAAAGATGTACACGGTAAGGCCACCAATTGGAGGTAGAAAAACCTTGATATCTGGCCGAGTCACAAGCTCGGGATAACTTCCGCCGGTGTGTTCGAACAGCGCCCGTCGTAGAGTGCCCTCGTCAATACCAAATCTAGCAGCCACACCAGGCAGGTACCACACCGGCTCGACGGCGCACTTAGTGACGCGTACATCGCCGCCGTCGCTTATGACAATCTGGCCGTCAACATTCACGCGGCCTTCCTTAATCGACTCGGTGACCTCCGACACGCGCATATTGGCGCGGGTAATGGCAATCGTCGGCCGCACATCCAGACTGTCGTCTAAATAGCTCTTGAAGTGCTTGACGATGTCGTGGCCGAAGGGATCCATGGAGACTATCTTGGTCGGGTCGCCCCAAGCGGGTTGCTGGGGGAAGTTGAAGGTGGGCTCGGTGTTGTGGAAGCTGGGGCGGAAGCCACGCGGAAGATCGCCAGCGGCTATGGCTAGGGCGTTATACACGCAGTAGCTTCCACCATGGGCGCCGATGGCGTTCCGTCTCGGGAGAGTGCCGCTATTGCGCGAGACGAGGACGGGGCCTCGTCTTTGAGGGTCCGCCTCACCCCAGTTAAGGTCAACGGGATTTACCACGCTCTGTCCGGGGTAGGTAGTCAACTACGGTTTACTTTTGTCAGTGTATGTGGTTCACGTGAGGTCTAGCTCTAGGTAAGCAATGGAAACATACGACGATGCGGTTAGAGTAACCCTCTGCTGCATTTGTCTGTTTGCGAATAGGACTAGTGGAATTAACACCGTTAGGTATCCCGTCGGGTATTCCGTTAGATACACCATTAGAGACGGCCATAGTGAGGGTATGTTGCCGTTTACTCGGGGGTGGTTCAATGTAGTCGACAGGTTCAAGTGAATAGCTTGTGTTGAATCCTCCCATGGTTGTCGATTGGCGAGATGCTGCTTATAATGCTAACAATCGAGAAAGGGGAGGATGAGCAACCCGAGCTCTTCCGCAGATATGCAGCAGATGGCTGCTTCAGGCTGACCTTTGACTGAGCACGCTCCATCAACTATCCCCAGCGTCTCACGATCTGGAGCCATACGTAGAGACATGGCGGTTGACATCGGATTACACTGAGATCTAGATGGTTAGAAGGACGTAAACAGCCGTTATCAGATAGATTGTACCGATTGAACCTATAGATTAAGTCTTATCTGCGGATCCTGACATGGATTTCTATCTTATCTGTCCAGCGCTATCCCCTATATGTCCTACTTGAACCCACTGATACCTTATCAGGGATCACACTACAGGTACATAGGTACATTGCCTTCTCATTATCTTAGATTCGCTGGTCAATTGAATTTTAATTTCTATTATTGTAATCACCATCGATTCATAGAGGACTAGCTCTTGTTTGAGTCTGATATAATAGCGACACAATTTTATGAATTGATCCATGCGAAATTCATACACCGTGTTCTATCATGAAGTCATCGGAAACCATTTACGAGCCGATCGCGTACCTATGTGTGGAAAATGTGAGAATACCGACTATTAAGAACTGTTTTACGGTTTGGCTCATAGCGTGAATTTAAGGGAGAATCCGTTATATCATACACTCCAGGATTTGGCGTCTGAACACCTCATTACCAACAATACCTAAGAATACAGATAATCTTTGATTTTTAAGGCCTATTGTAATTAAAAGCATAATGCAGTCTCATTTTGAATTTCCTTTCCATCTATTGCTCCAAACCCTACCCGGACTACCTAGTAAAGTCAACTCAGAATAGAGTCCCATCCCCTAGAATTAGTATGGGGCTCGATTTAGACTGTGGGCGATACTTGGCAGCGAGTTCGCGACCTCCTTTCCACGTCCCAGCCTCCAACATCTGCGCCATGCTGAGCTCTACACCTAGCTTCGCGAAACGTGATGAGATGAGCTTGAATAGTTCGTCTAGTAGAGCCACAGTCATAGCTCTCCATTCGACTATCGTGCCAGACGTTGCGGGAAAGGCGGGGAGAGCAGAGTCTGAACTGGTATGTTCTACAGCGACTTCAGACTTCAGTTTCAAGACGCCAAGGTCAACGAACAGGCCGCCGTTGCGGTATTCAGGGAGTCCTGTGCCAAGCTGTGCGTTGATGACTTTAAAGCCGAGGACACGCACAAACGGTACCGTGAGGGAGTATCCAAGCCACTGTGTGAGTTTGTGAAATGGTTGAATAGTATCCACCTCGCGCCTATCTTTAGCTTCGTCGGATAGAACTTTCAGTGGCCAAGCGTCGCCAATGGGGAACCCATCGATACGCGTTCGGTCCGCAGGCCAGGACGGGATGAGAATTTGCTGCAAAGTGGACCACAGCACTTCGTAGTCGATGGTTTTGGATTCTCCCGAGAGCTTTGTTAGGTAGTCTAAGGGCTTGTTCAGTAGAGATCCTCTCCTTTGGCTGTCATACATGCATCGAATATACTCACTTACCGACAAGGTTTCCAGGTCTCCCTGTTGGGCCCAAGATATCATGCAACTGAAGAAGAGAGTCGCCAACGCTATTGAGCAGCTTGACACGTGAAGAAACACCTACCAGAGGGTTATCCGGAGTAATCTGGAAGCCCCGGCTGAAAAGATCATCGGTGAGGTTGAGAAGTCCGGCAGCTGCAGATGAAAGTTAGCTTTCGGTGGAGAGATAAAGCTCTAGGCGGAAAGGAAGGGAGAAAGGCCATGTTTCAATGTGTTAATATACCATCAACTTTTGGAGCTCCAGCATCCTGGCTAAAATCCCCTGAGGTGAACATATAAAGCGATGCTACCGCTATGCCCTCGCTGCGATTGTAGACGTTGCCGCTTCCCGGCTCGACGAAGGTCCAAACGTCGCCCGCGCCAGCATCCAATAACACCGACACGAAAAACAAGTCAATCAATCGTCGCGTCAGTTCCATCTTGTCGCATCCCTGTTCGGTCCACTGATCTAGCAACGAGCTCACGCGAGCGACGCCGCCCACCTCAAAGTGCTGCCATCGACCATGAGGTGGAATGCTAGAGAAGCGATCGGGGCCAAAATCTCGCTATCGTATCATGTTAGGTACTGGACCGTGCGGTATGGAAATGTGCGGCGCCGCTTGGCAGTGTGAGATAATCATACCTCGATCACAGATATGACGAAATCCGCCACAGCTGACATGCGCTCTTCATCGAACTCGAAGCTGTGAAGGCGACCTTCTCGGGCGGCCGCCAGGACAACTTGAGCCCGCTCACGTACAGCCTGAAGACTGAGGAGGTAAGCAATGTTTGGGGACGGAGCCCATGACATGGCCCCGGACATATTCGCACGGTGATCCTTTGACGTCGATGTTGGGCGGGGGTGGTCCTAATTTGCGGTTTGCTTCTTCGGAATGGAATCGTAAACCAAGGGAATTCTTGTCCTTTGTTCACATCGATGTATGAATCGCCTTAGTCAGGTCCTTAAAGGTATCAAAGGTCATTTAGTCCCGTCTATCCCGTCGGTCTTGAAGATTGGGAGTGTATCTGCTTCCGCTATGCATGACGGATATCCGAGGTCGGGCCAAGACTGATCGGGTAGCTATCGGGCTCGGTAACGGAGACTCGGTGGAGATCCTTGATTCATTGATGCAAGGAAGTAGAGGTATCTACGTACCTACTGTACCTTATCCTTCCAATTTCCCTTTCCCCTCTCTGTACCCCTTTCTGCTCTTATCTGTTCACTTATCGGTCATGATAGTGACATAACTCAACCCAACGCCGATTATCAGCTACGATATCTCATCGTTAGTTCGCATTCATTCTTATCATGTCTCGTACGTGATAGATTAGTCTTTCATTGTAATCCTCCTACCTTTACCTAAGCCGAGCTGTCTGAGGAGCGCAGGAGACGGAACACCATCATGATAGTAATAATTCACCATGTAAATTATAACCGTTGCCCAATAATGAGTACGATGAAAATGTCACAAGCAATTCAATGCTTCGTCTTGTTTCATTCCCCTATCCCTTTCTACCCACCATAATCACGTTGACTTTCATATCTTGCCGTAATGGCCCCTAATTCATTTGTGGTCAGTGACCCGGCCTTCGCCAACGCCTTGACTCAGCTGCGCGACCGCTCACTGAGACCTGCTGCTGTGCGGTCTGTCGTCGCGGAACTCACTTCAATACTGGCCAAGGATGCTGTCACGCCAGCTGCTCCGGGCGAGAAAATCGCCGTCGTCATAATCCTTCGGTCTGGCCTCGCCATGATGGACTCGTTCGTGGACGCTTTACCGGAGGATACGGACATGGTCATTTATCATCTCGGCCTTTTCCGGGAACGTCAAACACTCCAGCCAATCGAGTATTACAACAAGCTACCTCAGAAGGATCCCAGGATCAAACACGCCTACGTCCTAGACCCTCTAGTCGCTACAGGGGGTACGGCAGGAGCCTCAATTTCCATCCTCAAGTAAGTTATCTCCAGTGCACGGTTAAAACTGTCGAGTTGTTAATATTACTGCTTGTTTTAAGGGATTGGGGCATCGATCAGATCACATTCTTATGTCTCCTAGCTAGCCAGGTTGGGCTCGAGAGTGCCGCCAACGTGTGGCCAGAGAGTACTCGGTTCGTTGTTGGCAAGGTAGACCCAGAGCTCGATGACAAGGGCTATGTCAAGCCGGGCGTAGGTGACATTGGGGATCGACTATTCGGCACTGCCCTGAGCTGAATATTTGCACGGGAACCGAACCTGGACTGTGATCGAATTTTGACCTCGATTTGAGGAAGGGGTAGATTATCACGTCTACAGTATGCGCTAGGGACGGTCATTAAAAATAAATATTAATGTTTTCTACAACACTGCTGTGATTGAGGAAAGCTAAAGCTAATGTTCTGAACCATCCATTTCTCTACCATATGCGCGTAACACGCCTCACACTTCCTGTGCTACCCATCTACCAAGGCACTCAATTCAACCCCCCGCAATTTCAAAGATAATGTACCATCGGCAGACATGACATGATCGGAGATATTTCAAGTAATGAGTGTTCATATATCCCACAAACAAGGGTTTGATTAATCAACTTTTGCTAGGTGCTCAAGGTAACCCCTTTTTACATTGAGCTCATCATCTATGAAAACAATCATCCCTCATCCCGCCAGATAACCCAGAAACAGAAGAAACCCACCGGTTTTGATTTAGACTCAAAGGGTATATCGACTCGTAAATATCGCTCAGGAGGCATGGTGCAACTTACGTTGAGGCATGAACCCGACCTCATATCATAGGTGCCTTACCTAAGGTAAGAATTCTAGCTACGCTAGCTCCATAGAGATGTGACAGTCTTCGTCATAGCGAAGAACTGCCATGAACTTCGACCGGATACGTATTGGTCTGTGCCAAATGTTCAGCCCTCAAAATAATTCGGAATAATCGGTGCCACTTACCTCCTAAGAAGGAATCCTTATTGGCCGTTCTCAGGACGGGACCCGATGGAGCTAACATTCAAGTAAGCGCTACTTTCAAGCGACAAGTCTAGGCAAATAATGAAATGGGGACATACCTAAAATGGGCACGTTAATCCCTACCTGGCCGACATTGACCAGCCGCTGAAAGATCCCAGCGTTCACAGGGCTACTCGTAAAAAGCGTGCAGCCATTACCATCTGCCGTCATCAGAATCCTGTAGTTCCCGGAGGGCGAAACGAGTAGACTCATAACCTACATCTATTTTCGTTGATGAGCTGGATAGCTTCCTCCAGCGTGTTCACTTCAACACAGCACAACACCGGCCCAAATATCTCCTCCTGATAACAGGACATGTAAGGATGAACCTTCGTTAATATCGTAGGCCCGATGAAGTTCCCGTTGGGATAATCCGGGACGTGGTAATTGCGGCCGTCAAGCACGACCTTGGCGCCCTCGTTCTCCGCCGTCGTGATTACCTCCTCTACTCGAGCCTTCGCGGCCTGGCTGATCATGGGTCCGACTTCGACCAGCGGATCGAGTCCGCAGCCGATGACCAGCGACTTTGCCAGCGTGACCAGGTCGTCGATCCATTCTTTCGTCGACCCCACGAATACCGCTACGCTGAGCGACATGCACCTCTGGCCCGCGGCGCCGAAGGCGCTGCCGGCGATGGCGTATAGTGCTTTCATTTTCGACGCATCGTCGAGGACCACGCCATGGTTCTTCCCGTTGCATTCCACCTGCACCCTCTTGCGCGTCGCCTTGGCGTGGTCGTAGACTCTTTCGCCGGCGACCTCGGAGCCGACGAAGGAGACTGCCCGTATTGTCGGCTGCGCTAATAGTGTGTTCACGACACTGCCTCCTCCGTTAATCACGTTGAAGACGCCAGAGGGGAAGCCTGCGCGGTAGAAGCACTCTGCCAGCGCTTGGGTCGCCGACGGTGTCTTCTCGGAGGGCTTGAGTATGACAGTGTTGCCGGTGATTAGAGCATATGGAATTGACCATAAGGGAATCATGAATGGAAAATTAAAAGGGCTGATTGTTAAACAGACACCCTATCCTGTTGTTAGGTCCGTGGTCTTGGGTTGAAGCTGGGCGAAAAGGGGTAAATTTGTAGGTATGTACGTACAAGTGGCTGGTAGATTGTATACACTTCTGCTGACTGGTTGAGATGATGGACACCCCCCATCTCGTTAGACACCGTGCATGCCGTCTCTACAGCATCTAAAGCTCTCTCGAACTCTGCCTCGGCGTCTACTAGCGTTTTGCCGACCTCGACACAGAGACAGTGCCTCTAGAGGTGGCCAACAAAGTTCAGCTGATTTGGACATTTCACGGTATGTCTTAGGTACCTAACTAGTAGATTCATTCTTGATACTTACAACTTTGGAAGAGCTCTGCTTGAGGGTATTCAAGAGATTCAGCAGCATGTTCCTCCTCTTGCTTAATGAGAGAGCCGCCCAAGCGGGTTGAGCCGATGCAGCGGCTACAATGGCATTCTGTATCTCGGCGTCGGTTGACTCGGGCACGCGAGTAATGAAATTTTGTGATGCCTTTGACCCCAAACCCAAAGATGATTAGGAACGTGTAAGTTGACTCAGGACAGGGAGTGAACTCACGGGGTCGTACACCTTGGTCCAGGCCCGCGATTTGGAGAGCATAAACTCATTGGCGATGAAGTTGTAAGTAATGCCTTGAGCTAGCGTCTGCATAACATCGGCTTGTCCCGCAGCTTCAGCATAAACCTATGATTTATGTAAGTAAATATTTGGGTCCGCTAAGGTGATTGGGTAAGGCTTGGCAAGGGTAGATGGTCGTACTCCATTTTGCTGTTGTGATCCGGACAGGAGTCGTTTCCGTGGCCTAGGACCTTGGTAGTCGGTTGACTGAGATGACATAGGCGAAGGTGCCTGCATTGCTTCCTCGATCCCGCACCGGTGGCAAAAAGGGGTTGACTCGGACACGCAGCCATGGATGGGACATGAACCAAGCTATAGGGTGCTGTTAGGAGTAATGAATTTCGGCAAGGGTTTCGTTGCGTTTGTAAAGGGGTCTGGCAGTGTCCATAATTCGACTAATATCATTACCTATCTGTGATTATTCTTGACTGATATTATTATCTCGGGTTATCTAAGCTTATCTACAGCAGTATCTTATGTCGGATGATGCCGAGTCCACTTCAAAGATGCGGAGAGTCATCTATGTTGATGTTTGCCCCGCACATTGCGAGCTGAGCTAGGTACCCATAGGATATTACAGAAACCACTGGTAAATCGTATGTCAAGATCAATTACTTCGCTGAAAGGTGTAACATACTAAGTAACATATTAGGTAACTTTCAGCTTTCATATATCCGGGTTTACTAGATGCCAGTTTGCGGTTAGGTATCCTCGCAAATCACCGTCTCGGATGACTTTACTCCGCTAGTGAAGGCGCTTATCATGGACCCGGGGACACCGCGCCATTCGTCTAGCCGGAGTCGGTTCCCGCGCTCGTTTCTCTCGTATCATCCGCTATCAAGCGGTCGTCCCGTAGAATCGGTCGCCAAAGTCTCCTAGACCTGGCGCTATGTGACTACACGTTGTTCCCTCAAGTCAGCTTTACACTTCATTTGTAAAATAGGAGAATATCATTAGGAGACGTATGTAGAAAGCCACTTACTTGGACGCAGTTAACTCGTCATCCACCGCAGCCGTCACAAGTCTCAAGCCCGGGAAGCGCGAGAGGACTTCGTTAACACCCTTCTTTGCAGCTAGTAGGTTAACAAATATCATGTTCTCCTCGCAGACGCCTGCTTCCTTGAGAATCTCGATAGCTTTGGACGAAGAACCACCCGTCGCAAGCATCGGCTCCAGGACCAGAACAGCTTTAACAATCATGAATTAAAATCACATCTCAATATTAAGGAGTGACTGGGGAAGTAACTTACTGCTTGAAGTTATGTTTTTAGGAAGGTTAGAGTAGAGGTAAGTTGGGAGGCTGGTCTTCTCGTCCCGCTGGATCAGGACTTTGCCGAAGCTCAATGGGCCACTACATATGTCAGCGCTCGACTCGATATCAAGAAGCAACCAAGGTATGTATCCACTACGGACATACTCGTAAGCCTTGCGTAGAACATGTTCGAAACTGGCCCCTGCGCGGAGAATACTGACACCACACACTGGCTTCACCTGTCGAGCCCCCCGAAATGTTCTTCCTGTTGGGGTCACAACCTCGACGCTCTCTATCGGAACGAAATCGAGAGCTAAGTACGTTCATTATGTTAATGAAAAGCCCTGAAATATGAAGGTCTGAATCCTAAACCTAATGCCCGAAGAGATGCCCACGTACCCGTCGTGATTAGTTGTGATGCTACTTGCTCGAACGCATTGCAGAACGCAGCGTTGGTGGTTTCAGATGAACGAATCGTAGTCATCTGACTGAGCAAATAGTTCCCCTGCTGCAAGACGGTTACCCGCTGTTGCATGGTGTGGGCGACCCCATTGTTGAGCTTGGTCATCTTGACATAGCGTTCCGGTTCTCGCTGTAAACATTCCGGGTAGAGATTATGTTGAGACGCATTTTAAAGGCTAGAAAACGCACCTCTCTCATAGATTCCACCGTTGTCTAATCCAAGAACGTCATTTAACCAACTTGATAAATCACTATAAAACCCGAATCTCATTAGATAGACTATCAGCACTGCTTGATAGCCACTTTAGTGTTAGATCTACCAACGATAAAGAGCTCTACTAGCAGCGATACGGGTTTATCGCGCGCTCCACAGGCTGTACATCGGTATGGTGGAGACTAATTTATGAGTATACTCCGAGGTACATTCAGACACGATCTTTCCATCTTGATAAGGCTTTTACCTTGAAAACACTCGGCGGCGATTTCGACGAAATCGTAGTTTGATAGCTCCCTACCCCTGCATACCGTTAAGTACCTAGGTACCTCCTAAAGAGAAGAAATCTAGAAGGGTAAACAGATGCTCGTAGTCCTACTAACGACTTCACATTTTTCTTACCTACATCTAACATATAAGGGTTGAGTATAATGTATTGGTCGCTTGACATGCTTGGTTACCAGTGGAACATGGGAATATTATTAATACACTCAGAAGCTAAGCAACTCGCTAGAGCAAGAGACAGCTACTCTATATATGCGCGAGTCAAGAATCACCTCGTCCTCTAGAAACCCCCATTCGCCGCTACTCGCCATGGCGGCAGGGATGTGCTTATTATCCGGTGCGTTGCATATTCAAGTTCCCCCTAACTACATTGTCAGAAGCTGACAAGGACTCGTCTTACATCAGGCAAAAGCCATCCAGAACTAGCACAACTAGTATGTGAAAGGTAATTCCATGCTTCTGTACGTGATCGCGAACCTGACTTACTAACATTTGATGCTAGAATTGGATATCCCGTTGGCTCTGAGGCGCTGAGAAGTTCTCGTTTCTCCAATGGCGAGACCTGCGTGTCTATTGAGACTTCAGTTCGCGGCGCGGACGTCTTTATCCTACAGACTGCCTCAGAACCCGTCAATGACATGCTGATGGAACTTCTCATCGCGATAAGCGCGTGTAAGATAGCTTCTGCTAGAAGGATCACCGCCGTGATCCCATGTTATCCTTATTCCCGTCAAGACAAGAAGGACCGGAGTAGGGCACCCATCACCGCGAAACTCGTTGCAAACATGCTAGAGTGCGCGGGTTGTAACCACGTTATTGTAAGCCGTCGAACAAAGGATTCGGTGCATCATGAGAAGCTAAGCGCGTTGGTATTCCGACTCTAGACCATGGATTTACACGCCTCACAAATCCAAGGATTCTTCAATATCCCTGTTGACAAGTACTTCCTCCCAACTGACTTCTCGAAACGCATGGGCTAATCGCAAGGTGGCATCAGCGTAAGTAGTACATTCAGGACATACATACTACAGGTTAGCCAAGTTAAGACTTCCTCATAGCTTCTAGCCGAGAAGACTATGATCGAATACATCCGACGCACATACGACATGGAAAATCTCGTCATCGTATCCCCCGACGCCGGTGGCGCAAAACGGTATCTCCACCCCCTTTAACCCATCCACATCACTGTATTTGCAAAAGCTAACATGTCTCCAGCGCCGCTACGATAGCAGACAAGCTACGCGTCGACCTAGCCATCATCCACAAGGAGCGGAAAGTCGCGAACCAGGTGAGCCGGATGATCCTGGTGGGCAACGTAGCGGGGCGGGTGGCGGTCCTCGTCGACGACATCGCCGACACGTGCGGGACGCTGGCGCTGGCGTCGCGCATCCTGAAGGAGCAGGGCGCGCGGCAGAGCGTCGCCATCATCGCGCACGGCTTCCTCAGCGGGCCGTCCGTCGCCGTCGTCGAGGCGAGCGACCTCGACGCCCTGGTCGTCGCGAATACCCTGCCGCTGCCCGTGCAGGCCCGGTCTTGCGCCAAGATCAGCCAGTTCGACGTCAGTTCCACGTTTGCTGAGGCTATCCGGAGGACGCATAATGGTGAATCGTAAGTGGTGAACTTGGTGTCTGAGGATGCGTTTGCTGGTAGCTGAGCTAACCAACGCTCTGTAGTATATCAATGCTCTTCGCTTAGATGACTCCCACCCTACTTAAAGGTGTTACTTAGCAGCCTACCTAGTATATAGTATATAAACCTTCTTACCTTTAGTTTTACGGAACGCCTCATCGGTGCAGATGTTGGAGTCGGTGGCCGGTAGTTCGGGGGTAGTGTAGGTACGAAGTAGTACGGTTCATATTACTTCCTAGTAGTACGATACTCATAACCAGCGTCTATTTCAACCAAGGCAATAATTGGCCTGTTCTAAACTGCTATAATGAATCATGGAGAAGCAAACTTATGGATATTAGACACCCATTCAACAGTTTGCCTTACGTAAGCACGAGGAAAAGTGGAGTGGGCGCTGGAAAAGCTCGTTGCCTACCTCTCAACTGAATATACCTCGTTCACCTACTAAATTTATTGTGTCGCAAAATTAGATTCTATGGGAGAAGCGCGCCTTGCAAAGCCGCGTCGCCCGGCGCACTTGCAGAGCAACGTGTGTAAAACGTTGAAGCGTTTGACGATTCGAACGCTGGGGCTCCTTGGAGCTGGAGCTGTGGCAGCCCAGTCACGCTAGGTAAATCTCGGGTTAGGTATTGTGCTACCGGAGAGTTGCCTCGAGTCGGAGATGGGCAGGCTCGAAATTTCGATACCTAATTGGCGTAAGGCATTTTGTGTCTTACTTGCATAGGCTTATCACTCCAAACAAAAGTGAAGTGGGAAAGCCTTATGTGATATGAAGTAGGCTGAAGATTATATTAATCATTCGGTGAGTAGGATGTGACATACCACCTAATGAGCAAGGTAGATTTTATGCTTAGCCCCATCCATGGATCTTTCAAGGATGCGACGGGGGCTCTGCCTTAATGACCGCATGCATTCAACCACTCCACCTACCTGGTATCTACCTACCTAGGTAGGTAAATAGCCTCAGTAACGCTATACACCATCGTTCATAAATCAAGGCGCGTCGCAGTCTTACGCGTCTAGCTTATAAATGTTAGTAGCTACATAGTCATCTCATTCGTCTAATTCCTAGATATTCCCGAGCTAAGCGTAGCAATCATTACGTGATGCGGTCTTTTCCGTAGCTGAGGTGTGGCCATGGCTATTGGCGGCTTCTCTTGCTAGCGACGGCGAATGGGACCATTAGATATTTATCAGGCCGCACTCGTTTCCCCCCAAACCAGAGGAGATTGATATCTACCTACTCATACTCTTATACATTGTCCTTGCGATCTATGCTTCCACTAGTGAAATCCTTTTGGTGTAGATTAGGCAGGACCGATATTTGCTATCATGTCTATCTGGCATTGGGGAAGGTCCGGAAAATCATCCGATACTAAAGAGAAAGAAAAACAAGCCAAAAGTTCAAGGAGCTTTTTAAAGGTCCTTGTTGAGCCTTTAGAGTCATCTGTTGAGTAAGTGAAACCTTGGATTATAGTTAATGTCGCTATTAATAGAGAAAATTTAGTATCGTCGCCGTTCATGGACTAAATCCACTCGATAAGCAGTCGCATGCTGAAGCTACTTGGACAGCCGGGGAGAAATTATGGCTTAGAGACTTCCTTCCGAAGAGGGTGCCAAATGCAAGAATACTACTCTTCGGGTATAACTCGAATGTGGCCTTTCAAACTGCAACTGCCGGCGTAAGGGAACAGGCCGAGAATCTCCTGAACCGATTAGAGGAATCTCGAAATGTAAGCATAACCTATTATCTGGTAGGATCTGAAAACTAATTCGAGATCTTGGACAGATGAACCCCAGTCGCCCATTGATGTTTCTATGCCATAGTCTAGGTGGAATCATTGTGAAAAGGGTTAGTTGGCGCAGCAAACCCTCATTTGCACGGTTCATTCAGCCCTACTTATCATATATTTATTAGGTAGCTATAACATTTCTAACTTCCTCGTTAGGCGCTAGTTCATTCAAATAATGACCGAACATATGAAACAATCCGGCGATCTACATTTGGTGTCGCCTTCTTCGGCACTCCGCATAAAGGGGGCAATTGCTCAGGAATAGGCGACGTCGTAGCAAAGATTGCTCGTTCAATACTAGGGAACCCTAGCAATAGCTTCATGGAAGCGTTAAAAGGAGGCTCTCTATTTCTTGACAGCATAAACGACGACTTTCGGCAGCTTATGGAAGACTTCCAATTTTTATCCTTCTACGAAACCCAGGCACTTAGTCGTTTCGGGGTTGTAAGTACTGCCTAATCATTTGTTCCTAATTACTTGCCCCCTACTTTACTCGGCTCATTCAAAACCTAGGTCGTGAACAAGAGCTCCGCGACTCTTGGGCTACCAGGGACTCGAGAAAAGCAGATAGCGCTAGACGCCAACCACCGCAATATCTGCAAATTTGACAGCGAGAAGGACTCGAGTTACCAGCAAGTAGCAGATAACATATCGAGGATAATCGCGGACGCGGGTACAACCCAAAGACGCCCACAATATACTGGGTCTAGCCCTGAAGGAAACAAGTCCAGCGCAAGTGGCGATTTCAATACCACCTTGCAGTGCGGTTCTGGTAATTCATCCGAGGCGATAGGAATGACGAACAGAATACACCAACTCGGTGATAGGAACAAAAGCTATTCTAATGGAAATGGGAATGCTACAGTGCAGGTAGATACAAGTTCGGTAGGTGCAGGAAGCTATACGGAAATGTTGATGGCGACAAAACATCTTTGGAACGTCTGAGCCACCATGTCCTAGAGTTTGGCGGCGTAAAAACGCAGGACTAACACGCACCAAATTGTATATCAATAAATCTTGTTTCTGGAAAGTTGTGGGGGCTAGTTGGGAGTGGCAGTGCAGAATATGGTATCATTATTCAGGTTGATCTTGGAGTTACCCTTGTCGGAGGTAGATCCATCGACTGAAACAGATAATTGGCCAATATATGATGGCTGCTCGCCTTATTGCCTTGGCTACCAGATCACAGTGCCATTTATTGCAATTGATATGGTTAATTCGGTGGTTCTAAGCGGAGTTATCGTGATGGTTTGATGTAAATCGTGGCCTTGATGGCCTCCCTTAAGAGAGATAATGCCCTTTATCTTAACAGTGACCTTATAATCTTCAGGTAGGTTCGTGGCTATCGCCTTTAATCCCACGAAGGTATTAGAATTTTCGATTGGTTACCCGATTTGGTAGTCATTTGCAATGTTCCTAGTACTACTGGTCCTGTCTATTTCACTTCCATATCTCGCCATACACCACTTCAATAGCGATAGTTACCTATTATCACTTCTCTAGGCAAGAGATCTCAGGAGTTTAAACGTGTCTCGGGGCCTGAAACCCCACCAGAAAAGTTCGTTCAGAGTTTTCAGCTCCTGAAATAAGGCGTTACACGATCTAGCAATACTGGAGGCTACTCTCCGTGGCACAATAGCCTGAGATAAATCTCGAGCAAAGGATCCCCTAAAAGGCGATCTTACAACAAGCAACATATTAGAAAGGATCTAATATTATATATATATAGGTAGGTTCTCCAAAGATTAATCGGCAATCTACATACGATATCGTTTGGATAAAATAACCTACATATTATAGATCTAATAAGGCAAATCGTGCTTCGGGAAAAGCTTCTTTCGGTACTTCCCCGCAGAGAGATTTTGTTAATCCAGCGAAAGAAGACAGGAGCTTAGCTAATTTATAGACTTACGGTACCTGCAGGTGGTTAAAGGAGATAGTTGCTTTCGAAAGGCTTGGCGCCGGCTATTAGGCTTGCCGGTTTATCCCAACGCGTTTAATATATTAGGTCTACCCCCCAGTTTATATTCAGACATAAGGGTATCATATAAATACCCAATGTATCTTGTAAGAGCAGTTATGTCGCGTTACCTCCTCCAAAATTAAGGTTTAAGTATATTTGCTTACATACCTAGGTAGGTAGCTCAGCCTTTTATAATACACCGTTAATTATCACATGTTGTCTCACTCGAACTTGATGGAGGGTGGTTAAGACATCAGGTATTCAGGGTTATTGACGATATGCTACCGATTCGTTATCTCAGCCATGGTAAGGCTAGGACTTGATAATAAAAGACCGCCCTGCCAAGGAAATAGATGTAGAATGATACATATATGGTACGCGACCCGTCCCGCCTATCACTTATCAGGTTTCTAAGCCACCAAGGATATGTCTTAAGAGACGTTACCAATTCTGAGGCTCTTTAAAACCTAGTAAATGTCGGGAAGCGATTGTTGATATATTGATCGGGCATCACAAAAGCTCAATATCCGAACCTTCGAAACTAAGTCTTATAACTTTGAGAAGGGGATTGTATGGTCATACTTCGAACTACCAGGCAGAAAGTGTATTAGGAAGATACCTATCCAACAGTTTAAGAGTCAGAGGCAGCCAGAACGGAGGCAGCCGGGGGATAGGCAGCCAAACTGAGGCGGCCAGAAGGTCCAGAAGAGTATTAACCGGAAGCTGCGTAACCATCCGTACCTATTGAAAAGAACAAAATCTCAATCAACCCAGCCTACATAAAGGGAGGTAATACGTCCGTCCTCAGTATTGTCTCCCGAGGTTATATTCAAGTTCTCGAAGCTCGAAATAAACAGAGGATCGCCCTTTCACCCATCACCCTTTACGACATAATTGCTTAACTTGTCGTCGTGTCAGTGAGCGGCCATCTAGAATATATGAGGCTTTGATTGTCTTACATCTAAATACCCCTCTTATTACAACGTACGAATTGTCAGGATTCCTCACACTATATAGAGCCCAGTACTGATTCGCCTAAGTACAGAACATGAACTACCTCTTGAAACCACTAATGTGGATAGGAGATCAGGCTTTCAACTTTATCGCTAGTTCAGGTGAACAGAACAATGCTGTCAACGATGGCAATGGCAACGAGATATATCAATACGGGAACAAAAATACGTGTCGCCATGAAAAGAACTTCAATAATACCGCTCAGGAAGGCTATAATCACTCTGCCGAGGTCAACGGATATCGCAACGGAACCTGCCAGGTTGACCATCATAACGCTAGCATTACGAGTGGATATGATCATAGGATAGGCCAGAAAGGAA
Source organism: Hypoxylon crocopeplum (assembly GCA_022578875.1). Lineage (NCBI taxonomy): Eukaryota > Fungi > Ascomycota > Sordariomycetes > Xylariales > Hypoxylaceae > Hypoxylon > Hypoxylon crocopeplum. The sequence continues at coordinate 274,002 of MU399596.1, read as the reverse complement.
AGCACAACACCAGCGAAACAACTGGTAGCCAGAAGACGATTGTTCAGGAGGGCTCTAACGGCACATACAAAGACGGCATGGAGGATGGAAAAGGGGAATATATTCCTAACGGGCAGAGTGAGTGGTTTGTTTGGCTCCGGAATCATTGGCCATGGGATACCGAAGCCCGCAGGCCGTAAGTAATTGGCGAGCTACATGTTTGATGTCTCCCGATTAGTTCCCCATTAAGCGATGGCAATAGTTATCATCGGTCTCCATTCTTTAGATACTTCATCATCAACAGATAAAACACAAACTTCAGTCTCATCCCTAGAGTACCCAACAAGCCTCTAATACTATCCATCACAACTACTTTAGTAGCCAACGATCCCAAACCATCAAGATTCCTAGGGCTATTACAAGAACACCAATCCATTTCATGTAACTAAGACCCGGAGGCGGAGGCGGGATATTCTGCCGAATCTTGTTCCTATGTCCGCGATTCTCACCCCTGTTTCCCTCTCCCTTCTGATCGATATCATTATCGTCCCCGTCATTCTGACCGTCAGTCTTGACGTTGCGAGTGGAAGTGCCGGTTCGCGTTGGGCCGCTTGATTTCTTGACGTCACTCTTGTCTCTGACGTCGTTCTTATCTTTGATGTCGGTCTTGTCTTCTTGGGGTCCTCTTAAAGTGTGTCCTTCGGACTTCTCAAAATCGTACCCGGATTCCGGGTTGTTGTGCAATGTACGCGTCGCCATTATTGTTCTAGAGAGGATAAAGAGTTAGCGAAAGCACATCTGCTCGGTTTGTATAGATTGGGAGATGGTACATAAGAGAAGAATAACAGAGGACCTACCGATGTATTGATAATAAGACTCTCTCTAAGGCAGTCGTTGCTAGCAGAATACGATGCGACCGATGTTACAAAATATTACTTTTCATCCTGAAGCTGGGTACTTTTATATATATTATCCTCAGCGTGGGGAAGGTGGAGGTGCCCCAGGTATCTACCAAGGTCGCGACCTACTCTCCCAGCATTATCATTGCCGTCCTTTGAGCAAGGCTGAGGATGATTTGTAATTCATTTCCAGCTGTCGTATTGCGGAATTGTATTGTAACACCAAGGTCAAATCTTTGCAGAAGAACCTTTCAGCAAGTTAAGCGCAATATGCTTCACCGAAATAAGGAAAAGGTACGCCATGCGCGAGAGAAAAAGTTCGAAGCGGAAAACAAAGCAGGCTACGACGTGTAGACGATCACATGCCGCGCGATTCACCTATCGCCGAGCTGGGTGCGAGACACACTGACACCCTCCATGAAGTCTCCAATATATTATGGTGACATTAGTTATTAGTACAGGTATGCAGCAAGGCAGAATAGCGTCGCACAGCAGAACGCATATCGGGAAAGCTTTGAAACTATGTGATCGTTAAGGCCATTTGCATAAATACGAACTCGCTCAATTGCGCCACCACGAAACCGGTGAGCCAGATACATCCCCATTTCAGTGAGATCTGCTGGAATATGGCTTTTTGCAGGCATCGTAATACCTTCGTTATGAATTACGATTATCAAGGTTTTAGTAACATTTATTGCGAAAGGGGGATGGGGAAAATAAACATCGCTTGTAATCTCTAACGGCGTCTATATCTAGGTCAGGGCTTCCATCAAGTCAAATCAAGTCAAGTCAAGTCAAAGACTAACCTACCTTTGACTTGCCCAAATATTGAGATTTCCTGTTTATTTGACGATATCTGAGAATTGACTTGACTAGATATTAACCAAAATAGGACCAGATCTACCCCTGTCCCCCTTGAGCCCCTGAATTTCTTGGATCCTCTGGTTCCCCTATCTCCCCCTGAGCCCCTAAGCCCCTGAGCCCCTAAGAGCCCCTGAACTCTCGGGCCCTTGAGCCCTTGTCGTTACCAGCTCAACCAGTAGTATCTATCTAATGATATCGGTTACCCGGTTTCGAACTGGCCTCATTCCAAGGATCTGGGCGTGGTAGATTAACTGGTCCATACGTACCTCGATACCGGTAATCAGACGTATACCAGGGGCTATACCACCAAAATATGGGACAAAATGGATATATATGTGGGTCTGAATAGCTTCAATATGTTTGAGTGGATCTCAAACAGTGAAAACTCTCTATTTTGATTGGCCAAATATCGAAATTTCGTGTTTGAGTCAAACAAATCAAGTCAAACGTCAAGTCAAGTCAAATGTCACTTGACTTGATGGAAGCCCTGATCTAGGTATCTATACATAAGAAACAAGGCTCAAAGGCTAACATCTGTCCTGTACGATACCTATTTTGTACAACTTGCTTACGGTAGCCGAGAGTGAGCAGCCACGAAGTCAGCCCGCAGCAGCCGCTTCAAAAAGGCGACCTGCATACGACGGCTAGCATACACCGCTAGTTGCCAGCCTCATTTTCGGTGTTGCCGAGGAAAGCTTTGCGTCGTACAACCGCATGTTGATTCAGGATGTGGGCGTTCTATCTAAAGCGGAGTAGTATCGATGCTACATATATGTACCTAGGTATTCATTCGAAGGCTACTATGTATTAGCTAAGATATCCCCGTTTTATTCGGCCACGACATCAGAAGGTATCATTGCCACCAGCTATCGTGTTAGCATGTCAACGGTTAGGCTTTTCAGGCTCACTGATAATAAAAGCTGTCTTTGCAAATAGTACCTTTAGAGTAAAATATTCATGTTTGCCAATTCGAAACCAAAACCAGCACATGACACTTACAATGGTTCCCTGGGGTCGGAAGCGGTCTGAAAAGACTTATAGCATAGGCAAAAAGGAAGGAAAAGTCGAAAACTCGAGGAACTTCCTGAAAGTCCTTATTTGTCCTCCAAATCCTACTATTGAGTATGCTTCAGCTCAGATTTAATGTTGCAGCTCTAATTAACAGATATAAATTAGCATCGTTGCCGTTCACGGACTCAACCCCCTCGATAACCCATTACACGCCGAATCCACGTGGACATCCGAGGGCAGGTTATGGCTCAGAGATTTCCTTCCGAAACGGATCCCAAACGCAAGGATATTATTATTTGGATACAATTCAAGTGTGGCATTCCGAGCATCCACTGCTGGCATAACGGAGCAGGCTGAGAACCTCCTGAATCATGTAGAGGCAGCACGGACTGTACGTAGTATGGCATATTGATTAAGGTGCAATGGCTTATTGGCAGTAGATGGATCACAACCGCCCGTTGGTATTTATATGCCATAGCTTAGGAGGGATTGTTGTAAAGCGGGTACGTCACCAGAATTGGTGCATATACGCAGAGTTTCTAACTATCACTAGGCTCTAATCCATTCAAATAACGACGCGACCTACGAAACGATCCGCAAATCAACGTTTGGCGTCGTCTTCTTTAGCACCCCACATAACGGGGGGAATCATATAGAAGTTGGCGATATAGTGGCAAAGATCGCCCGTTCTCTGTTGGGGAGTCCTAGTAACAACTTCATGGATGCGCTGAAAGGTAGTTCTGTTCTCAATACTATCGCCAGCGACTTCCGCCAGCTCCTTGAGGACCTTCAATTTCTAACCTTCTATGAAACTCAACCTCTTGGTCGTTTCGGCATCGTAAGTGTTATTATATTATGCATCTTTTATGGGACATAGCTAACAATACACTCAGGTTGTAACTCAGCACTCCGCGATCCTTGGATTACCAGGCTCTCGTGAGAAGCAGATACCGTTAGATGCTGATCATCGCCAAATTTGTAAATTTGCTAACGATGACGGCCCAATGTATCAGCAAGTTGCGGACAACATAACCAAGATGGTCAATGACGCCTGCTCTTCTCATAGAGAACCAGTTCACATGGTACCGAGTTCAAACGAAGGAAAATATCTAAACGAGTCCACCATTTGGGGGGATTACAATGCAACAGTTCAACTAGGCAATACTAATTGGAGCACAACGAAGGGAGACACGAACAAAACTCGACAATTTGGCAACAGAAATAAAAGTATGCTAACTGGCAATGGGAATCAGGCTGTGCAGATTGCTACGGGTTACATAGATTTGTGGCGCCTTATGGAGTTGCTATTACAGCGAATAAAATGCCTTCTCAATATGTAAACTATCAAAGGACAACGTTAGGGCGTTTGCATTTGACATTATAGGCGACCGGTCAAGGATCTTGGGAGGCAGTGCAGAAATTCGAGTCGTCACATATCCCGGTACACGATACAACTGGGTACCTCCTATCTTCTACTCAACTTCCTTGAGCTCAATGCGTGAGCCCAGCATCTCTCTCCTCTTTTACCTCTTTCCCAACCATTCTTTCTCAGGTATCTAGGGGCCTAAATACCTAAGTTAGGTAGACTTCATAAGAAGCTATCATATCTAGCCCATTCAGTCAAAGGAGTTTCATTATTCAAATTATGCCCGAAAGACTTAATACCGGTACTTTCTCTTCGAATAATCGGCCGACAGGAGAGAGACCCCCTCTTGTAGTCCCGCGAAAAGCCTACTCATTACCTACCTACCTTGTCAGCCCGCAGATCAGGAACTTTTGTAGCCGTCCTATTTCAAGCCAGTCATCACATGGCCAACATAGAATAGGGGCCTTGCCGGGCCCGATTCTCTATACGTCGGTGTTTATCGCCAGATTTCATCTTCACTCGAAATCGAAGAAGCGCCTCACAAGAGAATCACAGCTTCAAGCGACTGCGCTACTACTCAATATTCTCTACGGATTACTGTCTACTCCTGGCGGAACCTTTAGAACAGAGATTGCAAGCCACGACGCCCCGAACGACCCGACTACAACTTTCCCCAGTCATGTTAGGCCTCTATCCCTTCCATCCCACTCAGCCTTGCTGGAAGAACGGGTCTTTCTACTACTAGTTCTTACTTTTGTACTATTCCGTGGGATTACGTCACAGCATCATGAGAATAACGCCGCCACGATTGGACACCATAACTTTATCGACCAGACAGTTACGTTCAGCCTCTTCCAAGTAGGGCCTACTAGCCGCAAACGACAAATATATTAATAGAAAGCTCGCCGATTTCTCAATCCTCTATTCGCTGATATGCCACTCCCAAGCACGTTACCCAGCAGCATTCGCCGACCAACGGATTCAAACCAATTCATAGACGCCGAGCGTATGCTATGAGACGGGGAAGGAGAGGTAGGAGAGCGAAGATACGACGGAGCTGGCGTCGAAGATCCTAAGGCTATCATTTCGCGTGACTCGACGAGCTTTGGACATCGGATAGATCTATTGGAGGAGCCTGCATAGGGGAGGGCAAGAGCAGTGTAATTGTATTTGCACTTAGAGTTCATGGCCGAATAACAGGTTTAAACGGGACCTTCACGTATACCAATGAAATGATAGAGCAAATCTTTGATATCTCGGACATTCAACACGGCCACACAGTGAGCGCCATTTGTAGATGTAGTTTTTATATGAACAAATTACTCCGTCAACCTATGACCCATGTGCTTCACCAACGCCATTCGTTCCTCTGCCCTCGCTCTAAGGCCAAGTTGCATACTGTTTTCCTTCCCTAGCCCTGAGCCCGCTCCTAACCTGCCAAATCAATAAGTGTTCAACGGGATTTAAATACAACGCGGTCGCGGCGGCGTCTTTACCGAGTCCGCCTCGGAGGCTAATTGTCACGAGGCGGACCATATAGGGAAGGTATGAACTATGTTGTTCCGCGAGGGACTACAACCTATCTGGGGGAGACCCCGGGTATACATACAAGAACCTCTTTGTCTTCCTGCCCAATTCCCATCCTAACAGGTCAGGTATCAAGGTCAGGTATCCTGACACTGATGAGCTAAAAGTAAGAGATGGGGCCCAAGACTAAGACTTCAGCGCATCCACCAAGTCAAGTCAGGTCAAATACCAGCCTACCTTTGACATACCCAAATAATGAGATTTCCTGGCTATTTGACGATATTTAAGAATTGATTTGATTAGTTATTTACCGAAATAGGGCTAGATTTACACCTTAACCCCCTGGGCCCCTGAGCTCCCGAGGTGAGCCCCTTAATGCCCCTATTTCTACCAGCTCAACTAGTAGTATTTATCTAATGGCACCAGTTACCTGGTTTGGAAATGGCCTCATTTCAGGGGTCCGGATGTAGTAGATTAGCCGGTGTATGCGTAGGTAATCAAACGTATGCCAAGGGGATAAACCACCAAAATATGGGGTAAAATGAGTGTGTGTGTGGGTCTGAATAGCCTCAACATATTTGAGACCCACTCAAATAGCGAAAAATATCCATTTGGATTGGCCAAATATCCGAAATCTCGTCTTTGGCCAAGCAAATCAAGTCAAACGTCAAGTCAAGTCAAATGTCGCATGACTCGATGGATACTGGCCCGAGTCCTTTCGCGCCGAAAGTTCGAGCCATAGATTGAATCGGGAAACAGATCCCCCGGACGGCCGATTGCGTTTCGAATTCTCGGATCGTCGTCATCGTAATCCCGATCTCAGTTATACCCCTTGAACTCTCGAGGAGGCTGTCAAGGTGTCCTTGTATCGCCATGACGAGTACGAAGTATAAGCACGGGAACGAAGATCGATACTGATGGCCAAGTGAATATCCAAGTAATAATGATGCATGGGTATCGAAGAATGCCACTTTGAGGAATAATGGCGTCATTTGGGTCTTTCATTGCTTTCCCGGCGGCCTGGTCAGAGAACACGGCATAGAGGCCAAACAAAATATCGAGGCAAGTGAGGACCAACTCGTTCGGGTCCCATTTTATGATGCTTGACCTCTCATAGCTCGCTACTTCCGAGGACGCACGCCCTAGATACACAATTATCATTACCATCTCGCCTCATATTTACATTCGAGGTCGGACAGGACATTGTCGCTAATCTATGACCGATCCTAATCCCACAACCATGCACGTATTTGCCACCACCACGACAAATTTGGTGCCAAATCCTGCGCCACTCCCCATATTTTCCTTTACAGGCAACAAGAAGAGTGTGCCTACCGGGTGTCGACCTCTATACACAATTGAAGACCGTCACCTCGAATTGGTTCCTGGGAAAGTCGGCGGAGCAACTAGAATTTGTGATGCCTAACTCTAGTTAGTTGCGACAGACTTATCCGCATTGGTGATATTGACGTATTTTGGCTAAAGCTGGTGAGAAGAAAATAAGAAAATTGAACCCTTTATGATTCCTCCCATAGGTTCTGTAAAGGGGCTCCTTTTTAAGTCTGTCAGTTTTCGGGATTTCCCCTGTTGTGTAGCTCAAATGCGATTACTAATCGGCCGACCTTAAATTGGTGGTTGTTGTGTAACCACTAAAAAGGGGTAGGGCTAGAGGTAGCTCCCCCCTTTTCATCATGACCTCATTTTTGTAAGTTGCTTAATGACACGGGGCCGCGACGTAACAAAGATTCCAAAGTCCGCTCGCGTCCGGAGGGTGCCGCTTTTATCTCCGTGGACCGGGGCCAATGACCTCAAGGGTTCGGGGTATTTAACCTGAGCTCATGACAAAGAACCTTACAACTACCTACATTTTAGGCAAACACAAACAGCTCGGCATCTTAGCAAATCGCAACAAGATACATTTCAGCAGCAATGGCGCCCCTCTACAAGAAAGCCCTCATCATCGGCGCCACGTCCGGCATAGGCGAGGCCCTAGCCGCGAAGCTAGTCGGCGAAGGGACCTCAGTGATAGTCACAGGCCGGCGGCGTGAGCGCCTCGACGCCTTCGTGTCGGCGCACCCGGGGTCTAGCGGGGTAGCCCTCGACATCACCAAGCTAACCGAGATCCCGTCCTTCGCGGCGGCCGTCACACAAGAGCACCCGGACCTAGACTGCGTGGTGCTCAACTCAGGCATCCAGCGGCCCTTCGACTTCGCCAAGCCCGAAACCGTAGACCTGGACGTCTTCAGCGACGAGCTCACCACCAACTACTTGTCCTTCGTGCACCTAGTCGCAGCCTTCCTGCCGCACCTGCAGAAGCAGAGCAACGAGGGGGCGAAAAAGCAGACGCATCTAGTCTTCGTGAACGCGTCGCTGGCGCTAGTACCGACGCTAGTGCGCACGCCGGGGTACAACGCGAGCAAGGCGGCGCTGCACAGCTTCATCGTCAACCTGCGGCAGCAGCTCAAGGACGGGGGCTACAACATCCGCGTGGTGGACGTGTTCCCGCCGGCCGTGCAGACCGAGATCCACGACGCCAAGCACCAGCCCGACATGGTCAACGGCGACAAGATCGGCATGCCGCTGGGCGCCTTCACGGAGAAGATGTACGAAGGGCTGCAGAGAGGCGACGACCAGTTCGCCGTGGGGCACGCGGAGGAGTGGCTGGCGGAGGACGGGTTCGAGGGTCAGCGGATGAGGATATACGAGGAGCAGCAGGCGATAATCAAGGGGGTCATAGCCCCGTTTATAAAGAAGTCGGGTTAGGTGAGATACTGAACCTAAGTATCTTTGTCTCTTTGAGGAAGTAGTCTGTCTACCTGACTTGAAGGATTTACGTGCCTACATACAACGATGCTATCTATCCTCTGGCCTCCAGCGCCGTGTCTGCATACCCCTACTATGCAAATCATCGCGCAAATGCTAGTCCCCTAAACGCCGTTAATGCATCCTCGTCTGGAAAATGCCAGTTCCGAGTCATTCATGCGTGTACATCAAGATTCGAACTCGAGCGGATCGAGTTCGTACGCCGCATCACTGATCTTCTTCGAGACAGCATCGAGCTATGACGAAGTTAGCAAGCCGGTCTCCTCAAGGAGTTACACATAAAAGGGGTGGGGCCACAAATCGGAGCTCACATTCTTGGGTTCGAAGATAGAAAAGTGGTGGCCCTCGACATCCTCGACCTTCTTGATGAAGGTGCCGTTCTCCTCGTTGTACTCGTCCCAGCCCAGGAGGCGGAACTCGCGGACGTAGTCGACGAAGGTCTGCGAGGGGTCTCGGCTGACGAACTCCTTGGCACGCAGCAGGATCGTGGGGGGCACTGTCAGGCCGTCCTTCCACTCGGGTATCTCCCAGGATCGAATCATCATGCGCGCGTGCGTCATGTTCAGGTTGACCTTATCCTTCAGCTTGATGGTCTTGGACTCCTCGGCCGACAGGAACACGGGCTCGGTGGGCAGCGGTCCGCGCATGTCCTGCAGGCGTAGCGGGAACACGGTGTCCACCATGATCATGCCTAGGACGTTGAACTTTGGGCGGGCCGAAGTGCTCTTGCCGCCGCTCTTGCGGTTTGCCACGGCGATCTGGTGCGCCATCTCAAGCGAGAGATGTCCGCCTAGCGACCAGCCTACGATAGACATTAGCATAAGTGATACTCACGTGCGCGGAATCTAAGGGCAGTTTGGTAAGTTAGATAGATACGTACCGCCTAAAAGGATATCACCACCCTCGGGAAGGATCTTAGCGAGCAGCTCGACGTAGTGCTCGGCCATCTGGCGGATGCCACCCTCCCACCAGCCACCGTCGTGCAGACGGGCGTTCTCGATGCCCCAGAGCGGGCGGCCGATAGGGTTCAGGAGGTGGTAGCTGAAGGTGGTGCCGCCGCCATCGTGGATGAGGACCAGAGGCGCGCGAGGCTCGTCGGGAAAGCCGCGGCCTGGTCGGTCGTAGATCAGAGCCGGGTTGGTGAGGTATTCGTACGTCGGCATCTTGACGTTGAATGTGAGGGAATGAGTGAGCAAATGGAAGGCGACTGTGCTTGCGCTTGTGCCGTAATAAGGCGCGATCGGCCAATTCACGCAGCGCGGGAACCAAGGACCTGATCGGTAACAATTCCTTTCAAGGCTTCGTCTGGTCGTCACTTGTATTGTCCGAGTCTTTGAGGTTGAAGTTGGCCCGATGGAGTCAAGATCGTTAGCGACACCGGAGTTATTTTTGGGGGAACAGAAGACCAAATGCACCGCTGGCTCAGTTTGAGGTTGAAGGTGTTGGGTGTAAATGTTGACTAGGATTCTTAAGTGGAATGGAATAAAAAGTATCACTTTGCGATTTAAATGTGCAAGATCCAGTGTGACGGATAGGAAGCTTCGATTCAGATGCTTCGCGGAGTACCTTCCTAGGTAACGATGCGATGTTATCTCGCCGTGCGCCTATTGGTTCCTAAGCTGCAGATGTATATGTACCTAGGTACCTGGTTACCTAGGATGAGGATGCAGGTCCAACAAGCGCTACATGTACATGTACCCAGGGTGACGGTGCAGTATTATCGCCATCCTTGACCTCGGGAACGTGTACAGCATATTGACACATGCCACCTCTAAAATATTACATCACATAACGCAAGCCCAGGTAAGACTCTGGATTCTCGGGCGATTTCCAAAATCATAGGTGATAGAGAGAAGCACTCAGTTCGAACAAATTCTTTGAATCAGGTAAGTAGTAAGGCGAATGCCAAGGTGATGTCGGCAAGATTACGATAGGGGTATTTCAGGATGAAGGCGTAGCGGAACCACTATATAAGTGGAACGGCATTTCAAACAGCAATGTGTGAATTAGTAGCTATATACTGTGCTTTTCTTCCCTGCTTATTTCACTCAATCAAGTAGAGCTCATATCATCAGCTTCCTTCTCAAAATCCTCCGGTCCAAGCAACTTATTGTCCAGCAGCTTTCCCATATGCGTCTTATCGATACTCTCACAATTGCGACGAATCTTTGTGTGAAGCACCTTAAAGAAGGCAACTGGGCTGCTTTGCAAACCGGATTCTCCGCCGACCCTTCCAGCACTATCCCGCAGAATGAATCCGTCCGCTGCAATAGTCTCTCCTTCACGAGTCGCGCGCCAGCTGATGCCTAGGAACTTACACGCGTCCACATATTCCTCAAAGGAATCGAAGTAGAGTTGTCCCGCGAATAAGTTGAGTTCGGTGATCAGGCGTTGTGGCATCCGACGCGTCTTCAGCTGCTCGGGCACCGTGTACAGGTCCAACTCGTCAAGCCGGCGGTACCCCAGGTTTGCTCGTGGCGCGTAGATGTGCATCGCAACCACTTTAGATTGCGCAATAGTCGGCAGGAGCTCTTGCGCTTCAAATGGACTAATGACTATCATATGCTTGATAGTTGCGTCTCGGGGGTCTACGTCGCCACCGGGGACACTTGTCAAGATCCACTGTACGGAGCGCTGGTATGAGTCGAAAATATCGGAATTACCGCGAGACTTGATGGTGCGTGCAAAGTCCGCAGAGACAAGCAGACCTGGTCGGAATTGAGACACGTCAAACAGAGTTGCTGCAGTAGTACGGCTCAACGCCAAGAAAGCAGGTCCATATCCCGTAGGACGCTCTTTGATGGTGCCCGAGGATACGAACGCCTTAATGTCGTCATGGATTATATGACGAGCCGGTTCTGCCAGGGGCGGCCTCTGGTCCTCCCTTTCCTGCTCGATCTCTGGCGCCAGCTCACGCTCCTCCTCTTCTTGGAGGGCTGCTGAGTCGAGCTTCAAATTCTTAAACGCGCTGCAACGCAGGGAGATGAGATCCGTAGTGCAATAAGTTGTCGGTCTTCCTGACTCGGTCATGTTGATGTTGGGATGAGGTCGGTACCTGTGTTCCAATGTTTGAGCCCCATCTTCGAGATACTCTTGCGCTTGCTTCGAGCTGAATCTGATTTGATCACGAGATCGGGCGGCCGCCCATATCTTTTGATGATGTTCATGTCGTCGGCCCTGGGATGCCCACAGTTCCATGCTCCTATGAACGTCCCGCCAAGTTTCCCCAATTGTCCAGGCTAGAATGTCTAAGACCGAGATCTCCTCGTGGCTAGGCGATCCATCCCCGGACTCGCGAGCCCGGATCTTCCTCTGGATCTCTTCTGGGACGCAGAACACTACGGATTGCCCTTTACCTAACATTCTCATTCGCATACATGCTAATCCACGTTAGTCTAAAAGATAATTTAACCAACGATGGCCGGATTTAACTTACCTTGGACCAATCTATCCTTCGTCAAGTTTGCCCCCAAGGTGACTGCAGCACGATACTCTCTCGGCAGTTTTAGATCAGTACCCCTCGTATGGGCTTCGTCTAGGAAGACAAGGCATACATCCAGCTGGGATGAAAATGACGACGTGTGAAGAGTCTCAACGTGGCCGTTACGATCTAGAACACACATCTCGTCGTTATTGTCAAAGAAGATAACAGCTTGGATTTGTGGGACACCAGAAGTCTTGCTCAGCCATGTTCTTGCAACCCCAAAGTTGTCGAGCTCGAGTATCTGAGCTCCCACATCCAGTATAACCCGTGTTTGCGGTTCCATCTTCGTAATGATGTCAAGGAGCTTTTCAGCAACCTGGCCATCCATTTCTCCGCGCGGCGGCACGAGCGTTACAGAGTTCTCCGGCTGCAAAAGATTCTCGAGGACCAACGCATTAGTATGCTTTTGGGCCTCAAGGTCCAGCTGCTGGACACCAAGTGGAAGCACCTGGCGAGAGTCATTGGTACCACTGAATCCTGTGGTCGGGTGCGCCTTCGTTTCGCCAAGATCCCACCCCGACGCAGAAAGTTTGTGTGGAAATTCCTTCATTTCTTTCGGGAAGACTATGTGCGCCAGGAAATAGTCAATGGCACCTTTAGCATACCGAAGGTGAGGGAACACGTCTCGGGTGCATTGGAAATGATCCTCGAGGTTGATGCCAATTAACTGTCTGAAAGCGGGAGGCAAACCTTCTGCATCCCTTACCCATACCTGGTACTCCAGGTCGGCTTGATCAGACTTAAGAATGTGGTCAAAGGTCTTGAATAGATCCTCGTCATCGAGTCCACCGTAGTAATAACTTAATGATGTGAGGATGATAACAACATCCGGATGGCTGAACTCGGATCGCGGTGAAGGGTTATCTTTAGCCCTATACGGCACTGCGAGCTTCGTGTTTGGCTGTCTGCTAGGGTCGAGGCCATAGTCCACCCTCCAACGTTTTTGCGCAAAGGCAAATGTTAACACTCCTCCAGCTATGAGGCCTCGCAACAAGAGGACTGTTTGGCTAACGCTCGTCCAGAATCCATTCGAACTGGTATCCTCAACTTTCTTAATATCGGCCACCTCAGGTTCGGGTTGACTGATATATCTATACACAGCTCGACGAACATCTTCTGGCTGTCTCGCGATCGGGAAGCCGTTTAGCCCTGTTGCGCAAATGTACTCCGTGATTTGAGACAGGATCAAGTGTCCAGCGTCTGCCTGCCAAATACTAATCGATGGAAAGCATCCAGGAGCCTGGAAGTGAACGCCCACCGAAGTAGGAAGCTCAGACTGAATTTCTGAAATGACATTCCTGATTGTGTCTAGGACCTGGTGGATGCATACCCATCTTTCGGGGCAATGTTCGCTAGGACGCTGTGTACCAATGGTATAAACCAGCTCAAATTTGACGCTGAAGTTTTCATCGCTCTCATCCACAATGTCGCGGGTTTCTGCGTTGACAAATCCCTGGTCGAGCAACAAAGATTGTCCGATATCTTCCCTTCTTGTCAGGATACACTCAATGCCCATAAGCTTATAGGAGAGGATGTGTTCAGGCTGAACCAAAAAGATACCACCAGTCGCCCTGCAGTCGTAGAACGTGTTTCTCATCATCTCTATCTCCGTGGCGCCTACTTTCACGGCGCGGGAGAAAGGCATGTAGTAGATTCGTCGTCCTAATAAACCACCCAGCTTGGAGACGAGCATTTGGTACATCTGTTTCGACTGCGGCTTACCAACAACGACTCGGACCATCCGAGAGCCATCTGCGAGCGCCGCAGCAACCATGGGCACGATCACCGAGGACTTCCCTTCGCCCATGTTTAACTGCATGACCGCATTCTTGCCAGTTTTAGGGCTCCTCATGTTAGAGGCGATTTCTTCCTGAACTGGTCGGATCATGATACCACTTTCTATTTCAAGAAGCAATGACTCCGGGTAGTCCCTTGGGTCCCAGTTACTGTGACCTTGGTTCCTTAGTTCAGCTAGCAAGGCAGAGGGGTTATGAACTGCTCCTAGTAAGCGCGCGGCGCGTTGCAGTCGAGTGATAGCTACTCCGTAATGAATTATGTAGCTTTTCCAGACTTCCGGGAGCTTCTTCCAGTAACTGCGGGAAAGACGCTGTAGGAAGAATATGGCAGAAAGTCTCGGCCACGTATTGGTGGCGTTGCTGTTGGCTTCTAAAGCAGGTTCAACCGCTTTAAGCATGGCAGCGTAAGCTTCGGCAACCAACTTCTGACAGTTGTCCCGATGTTGAATTAGCAGTTCTTCAACATCATTCATACTTGAGGCCAAGTGATACTCCTTTCTCCATCCTTTGAGTGATTGGGCGCTGTCTTCAAGATCTGCCACATAGTTTTCTTCATATCCGGATTGTGCTTGCTCGGCAAGTCTTGCTAATAAGGAGGGCAGACGAAACGCACAAATGCCCCCACTGTCAGCCGAGGATATGTACTGTGTCATATCATCCATGGTACATGGCGGCACATGAGGAGCCGCGTAAGAGAATATGTCATCATTCCTGATAAACCCGGTCCTCGTTGCAGAATGCCACTCCGGAATCGTTAGGGAAGATTGCGGAATGTTGATTGGAATGACATATCGAGGAATTGCGTTGCTAATCCGCTTCAGGTACTCGAGCAGCTGAAGGTTGTTAAAGCATTGCTCAAAGAAGGTTTTTGCTAGATGCATAGCTTTGTCCATATCAATATACTTATTCCACCCAACGGACCTTGTATTGTCGGGATAGTAAGGCATGGCACGGGGCCATTGCACTACAAAAGCTTCAGATAGCGTGGTGAGCGCCTCAAGCTGTTTAGATTTGAATGCATGTGACTGCCTCTGATGGAAATGATATTGAGACTCTCCTTCCGTCCTTCGGAGTTCTGCTTCCGGGCTATTCCTGAACGGCAAAATTGCACCCTTGAGAATAGGAGGAATATTTGAATCATCGACACTTGAACCAAAGGACAAACTGAAGGTTTCCATAGGAGGCAGGGAAATAGCAAACATTTCTGGAGCCATGAATAACGAAGCCAAAACCTGAATAATAGTCATGTCGGCCGTTTTAGCAAACGAAAGGGCAGCAAGCCAGATCATGACTCTAAATCTATCAGGTCTTGTGTTTTCAGTACTGAATAACCGGTGAAGGGGGATCCAGTATCGAGCGATATGCGCGGAAGAATATAGCAGTAATTCGGCGTCATAGCTGACAAGGCTATCCGAGATTGGGTATGCAAGCCCAAGAATTGGGCGTTTAACATCTTGTGAGAAGAATTCCCAGATATAGGTTGCAAGATCTTCCTTGATATGATCTTGAAGACTAAAACGCCCTTGAAATATCATGCTTAGCAAAGCAAAAGCCCGCGAGGCTTGTGCTGAATGCTGGCCTTGATCTCTTGGTTCTTCATAAACCTCATCAGATGCGGTGGTGTGGCTCTCGGCACCGAACCCAGATACACGGAAAGTCGAGGAACGGAGGAGGTCTCGGTTGAGCAGACTCTGTTCGACTTGGTGCAGAGCAGGTGGATCAATGTATGACTCCGTGTAGAAGAATTTCGATTCCTCTGCTTGTCCGAACAATGAACGCACGATCTGAAAGAACTCGCCATGCTGAGCTAAGAAATCTAGACTTGGTGACCACTTCACAGTCTGCATTTCCCGCTCGTGAGCCGGGTAGTATACCCTTTCGGGAGTTAGTAAGGCAATATTGTTCAATATATCAATATCCTCCTGTGAAAGGCATTTGAAGGATCGTACAGCGGCAGATCTAAGGATATTCAGCGCTTCCTCTGTCCCCGTTCTGAGAGTGAGCGGGTCTGGCAGAGGAAAGGAGGTAAGAGCGTGGAGGTACGATATCCGTAACTTGCTCTGCAAACTACCGTTGTCCACGAGCCTTTCAAGCAAGGTATCGACATCGTAGACGTAAGCCTTCGTAGAAGAGCACTTCTCGATAGCAACTTGTACATGCTTGTCGTCGTTACTAAATGTGATATTTCCACTCGGGATAATGACTTTGCGGCGAACCAGATCATTATGGCCTTTCAGTACAAGCATGTTATTGAGCCCAACCAGAGTTCCAATTGATTGGCTCTCGTCTACTGACATTCCACGGAACTGCCGAGAAGCGATTGACACTTCCCCTTGTTTCAAGAAGAACCCAAGTTTTAGCCTAGGCAATTCGATGTCCAGTGAAGAACCACCCAGCTTGATCGTCATCCAGTCGATTTCTTCAAGAGGGCGCAATATCGCTCCTATAGTTTTCGCTGTTTCGCTTCGAATGCTAATCAACCTCGAGTTACCCTTGACTAGCTGCCACTTGGAGTCAGCACCTTCTTTACGGATCAATCTCCAGTTTTGATCGGAGTGACTCCAAGGATGCTCTTGAGTGCAAAATTCCAAGTAACCATCAGTGATGCTGTACCAATGAACATGGTTTTCAACGAGCATCGCCGGAAATGAGTGTATCAGGAGATCCCGGGGGATAAGTTCGAAGGTCTGACCCCCAGCCGTGGCTCGAATGGGAAGACACCCGGCGGATGAGTTGAACCCAAAATCTAAGCGGTGCCCGCAGAATTCTTTCTTAGAAGAGAAACGCATCCCGGGGACTGAAGTAGGCATGACTTCTAGGGCTGTCTTGCCAAACAAGATGGGGTACATGGCGTGTGCTTCGTACTCTATGGGTAGCCGGCCTAAGGGGTCACCGTTGACGAGAAGTTCACCCGTCAATAGACTGAAATGTACATCTAACGCGCAACTTCCCGCTTCAAGTGTTGTCTGGCAGGCGAGCCAGTGGTGATGGGGCGTCCTAGAGACTCTCCACCCGTTATCTGCGTGGAAAACGGACCAAGCCTTCTGGATGGCATTGTTCAAAGCCGGGTTGCTCTTGTTGATTGTTTCACCTACGAGAATGCTGAACCCCTGATACGCTAGCCGTTCCCAGCGTTGGTACATGATGTGAGTGAGAGTCCCAGGAGTCTTCGGCATGAGAATTTGACCTTCCTGAATAATAATGGCGCATTGTATCATGCTAGACGCATGTTCGCGAGAGGCTAAGATGCCAGAAAGATACCCGACATCGACATTGAAAGTATCCGCACAAATCAAGGCTACTTGTATTGCCTTGTATCGTAATCTAGCTCGGATATCGTCATCAGGTGTGCGGTGAGCTTGCTTTTCGAGGACATCGACCCACCCCAGAGCGATTCTGCGGAGGCTGCTGAGAAGCTCAAGACACCTGCATGTCACTCTTCCCGTAGGCGCCAGTGATAAAACACGTCTGGCGATGGAGACAAATACGCCCAGAGCTTGAAAAGATTGCCAATTCTCCTCAACTCTCTGCAGTGCCTCGTGAAGTTTTTCGAGCAGAGCATGAGTAAATTGTGGCTCCTCGAGTATTCTATGGCCATCTCTTAGTATGTTATCGTCGCTTCGAGGTCCTGCTTGGAAAATACACTGTAGAATAATGAGTGCAGTGTCTTCCTTTTTAAAATTCACGCTGGGTAACGCAAGCTGCACCAATATGTTCTGCCACTGGATTCTGTGGCCCAAAGGAAGCGACGCAAGCGCCTTATACTCTTCTAGCGAGACATTACTTGGACAGGCCGACTGTGTAGCTATCACCATATTTGGCGCTCGCCCGCTCGGCTGCGATTTCGGACGACAGATGAATTCTTGCATTGACGATACACTCCCTATTGCCTGTCCCAACAGAGAGTATGTGCATTGTCTGGTAATATCCGGTGTGACGTCAAATGAGCTGACGAAGCATTTCATCGTGTAGTCATAATACTTGAAGGATAGGCCACTCGAAAGGCAGATATCATCTTCTGTCTTGGTTACCACATCCTTCATGCGTCGATGCGTGCTAATATGCGGCTTATCCTCGGACAACAGACCGATGCGTTGACTCGAACCAAATGCACGAAAATCAGCACGCAGCGATGATGTATTCAGTGCGTACTGTACCCGTGGCTGGCTTTCCTGTTGATATTTTGATTTAAGTACACTGGAAAGTACGAAAACTGTAGTGTCACGCCAGTTGCCGAATGATCGAGGGACTCGCAGCTCAAAAACAGTCGACTTAGCTTGAAGTTCGTTCTCAGGTAATGGCCACTCATGGACATGTATATGCAGGTTGTCAGCCTTTCGAATGAGCTTACACTTTGGACAGCTCCTGCTACAGGTCTCATACCCATCCGTGATCGCATCGACGATCTCGATAGTGTGAGGCATCTGGTCACAATGCTGCATCATGTCATGATATTGGTCCCTTTTGACCCGGAATTCTTCTCGCTTCCTCGCTCTCTCTTTGGTTGCACGATCCACGATAGCTACTAACAGATCTTTATGTTCGGCACACTGTTCGAAATACCGAACAGAAAAACTGTCTCTTTTGCCGAGGCTGTTGAATACCCCTTCGAATTGGAGGCTGGCACTAGATAAGCGACGCTTCAAGTACTCTTCTATCTCCCAGAGCCGTTCCATCTGTATCTTCAGTGGCAGATTCAAGTTTTCCAGGTGATCCAGAGGTATACCGGGCTTGTAATCTCCCAATAATCCACAAACTTGAATTGCTGACGTATCGGAAGCAACCCAAAGTTCAAGAATGGTAAGAACCATGACAGATACTAGTTCAGGGTTGTCATTGTAGTGTGTACTTGCTGCTTGATGATATTCCGCTATCATGACTCTCAAATCACCACATGTATCAGGGTGCTCCGCTTTAGTTGACAACCATCCTTTGAGGTTTAAAGCGACCCAGGATTCGAAAGCCGCTAACTGATACGACGTGCATTCCGGGTCCGACGAGTGATTGAGTTTGGGTGGCGTAAGAGCGTCATCTATGTCCAAAGGATGGCTGAGACGAGTTGTACAGCTGCCATTCTGCCCCTTTCGATTAGCTATAGAACGTATGAAGTCGTCAAGCTCAGGGTGAGTAGCTAAGGTATCCTGCTCGAACTCTAAGTTTCTGAGGCTCTCTAGGTTGCCCGAAAGACAATTCTGCCCTTGTATTCGGGACCATCTTTGCTGAAGAGTGCAGTTGGTAGCCTGTAACGTCCGCTCTACGAACTCGACAATAGCATCAGGATTAACCCCAGTGAGCTTCTGGTGCCGGCGAGAGACCTTGGCACACATGGCTGACAACAGGGCGCTTGAAAGACCCATCTCTTGCGGGTGTGCTTGGACCTGTGCTAGGATATCTGTCATGAAGAATAACATGTACGCCTTATACGTCTTCATTTGACTGTTCGATGACGTATCCGACCGCGAGAAGTGAAGTTGCAAAGTGACGCGAACCATCAGCCACAGAGCTGATCTGTGCCATGGTAGCGAGCTGTTGTCCCAAAACACCTCTTCGCGGGTATTTTTCCAGATTCTTGAAACTTCAACTTGACTTCCCACAGACATCAGGAACGCATAGAAAAGCTCAGTGACCATCTTCGGATGCGTAGTGTCCCGATCTTCGTCATGCATCTTGTGCTTCTTCTTGACTTGAGGCTTGGTATCAGGAGCAGGCTGGTAACTCATTTTGGCAAGTGTGTAGGCCACTGTAGCTTGAAATTCATCAGATTGGAATGTCGCGAGAGGAACGGATACGGCAGAGCCAGGAAAGACTCGACGTAATCTCCCTTCCGTGTGAATCACGGCACGGTTCAGGGGAGATAGCTCAAACATTTCGACGTGAATGGACGTCTCTGATCTTGTGAAAGTAATACCACAGTTCTGAGCTCGAACGTGAAACGCAACCGTGCTACCTGCTTTGAACGGTTAGTATGCTAGGCGCAGAAGGGCTGGTATGTATACTGACCCTTCTGGGTGAGGAGCTTGAAGGCCCTTAGTAGTATTTCTTCTGTAGGGATAGATATATCCCCTTGGGCACCATAGTTGAGTGGTAGATCTTTCACTGTGGCAATTGCGGAATCGACAGCGACGACGCAGTCGCCTGGAACGTGATCTTTGAACCTGAAAAGCGCACGAATAACAGCCTGTAGCAATGCTTCTTCGTAATTCGCCGCATAATCATCTGACTGAGGCAATTGGGGGGGGAGGAAGACATGGTTGGTGATGTAGCAGACTTCTTCTGCAGACAGCGTAGAACGTTGTCGCGGACGTGTCTGCGCCATCTTTTCTGGAGTGTCCTAATAACAAGCATAGAATCTTAAGAGTAATTTGACAGTTAGAAGTTACGAAGAATATGTTCGTAGGCAACTCGAGGAAGATTTCTAACTCAGCAAAAAGAGAGAAGTTAGTTTGTGAGACGAGGATGGTAAGTTGGGACTTCAAATAGTTTGAATAAGATAAGAGCACAGGTCGCCGTTGCGCGGGGCAATGCGAGATGATGTTGTGGCTTAGGCACTCTCGTTTCCGCGTTGACGTGGACGACTTACATATATTTTTACGCCATCTATACATTCATGTTATCAGGCCTATCCCGCGCCTAGGTATCCAGAGTACCTAACGAAGCAGAGGAGAGGCGATATAAAATACCTAGGTACATATGTATGTATAAGTTACCTACATACCTAGGTAGGTATCTTCGAACATGACTGGTCACCTTGAATGTGTGCCTGATGATTTTCAAATCGGCTCGGGTATCAATCATCAGCTAGCTGTCGTCTCGCCCGCCACTTTCGAGTGAAAGAATGGTCGAAATTAATTCCATCTTGTTTTTATTTGTGATAGATCATCTAACAACTCGCCGGAATCGTACTTATCTATGCTACCTAGGTATGCTGAGAGACCTCTTACTCGGTACGTTTTAGATGATGTACTCTTAACGACTCATCCTCTTGTTCTCCTGAACGTTGGGTGGAGGGGGGCGGTAACATGTGTCCCCCGTCTACTGGGCCATATGAAGCTCCGGCGTAAAGGACTCTTTGGAAATAGTAATTGGCTAGAACATCAGAGAGGTAGGACCATTGAAGGTGAAGCGTCAAGGGGGCATCCGAAAACACAATCTAGACAGAAGAGGCACCCGAGAAAGGCGAAATCCCGTTACAAATAGTTAAGGGAACATCAGCAAACTGGATCGTTCGTGACCACGATTGGACAACACGAGACACAAGGACCTGATAATTCATTGATTTTCCCCCAACAGGTATAAAACAAGATGGTCGGTAGAGGTGATACATATGTAGTGAACAACGGTGAACACTGGCGGCATAATGGGATCCATTTAATCATACAGAGAAGGAGGAAGGTGGGAGAACCTACATATAGGTAATTAATGATGGAAGGTATATATAGGATATTTAAACGCCTTTGAACGTCTACCGAAAGTTACGATGTGGTGCTCCTTCTACCTCTACGTACCTAGGTAGGTACGTATGTCGTTTGTACAGATTGGAATACATATATGTACATACCAAACACATACATGGATGTATACCTAGGTACATGTATGTATGCATTTCATATGTGTACATATATGGATAACACGATATATACGTATGTCGTTTGTAGGTACATACGGATTGGAACCTTATACATACAAACATATACATGTATACTTACCGTACCACCAGGTCCCGGTACGGTACCTAGGTACATGCATGCATTTCAATATGTACAACACGATATATGCATATATTAAAGATACTAGTAAACCTTGGCCATTCCGATTGGTCAATTCCCTCGTGTTTGCATGTGGAGTTTATCCTTGTCTCAAATTCATTCGTCTCCCCACTCCGCCGTAACTCGACCTATTTCTCCACTTACAACCGGTATCCAACGCGAACCGTTTCCATCGACGCGCGCAAACAATATTTTTGCGTTTGTTGGATCGTGACGACAATTCCAAGAATTGACAATCGTGTGTGCGACTTACTGCAATACACCAGTCAACAGCAATTCACCATCGTATTCGACGCAATGGCGCCGTCTGGTGAACCTCTCGAGAAGCATCTTCGCGATGGAGTGGACGCTATCATCGCAGAAGGCGGATGGAACCAGGTAACCGTCAACAACGTCCGCCAACGCGTTGAAGAGGAGGGCGGCCTCGAGGCAGGATTTTTCAAGTTACAAGAGTGGGAAGCGCGCAGCAAAACAATCATCAAGGAATATGTCGTACGTGCTTCCAACGTCCCCCTCAATCAACTGTATAGCACGCAATCACTAATACCCAATATGTAGGCTCAGTTAATAAAAGAAGAAGAAGAGCGTGAAGCTCAGCGACTCTCTCTACTAGCTGAGGTTAAGAAAGAAGTCAAGAGGACTGTCAAGCGACAATCGAGCGATGATCCATCACCTGCACCAAAGCGCCAAAAGAAAGCGCCTCGTGCGGCCCCGTCTAAGGAATTCAAATCCAAGAAGGAAGAATCCGAACCCGAACTAAGCGAGCTAGGCAATTCGAGCGATAACGGAGAGCCGCCTAAGAAAGCGATCGAAAAGGAGGGCGCCAAGAAAGAAACATCCGATTCTGAGTTGAGCGATCTCGATTCATCAGATAGCGAGCCGAAGAAGACCAAACCTCGAAAGTCCGCCCCACGTCGCAAGTCCAAGAAAGAGGAGGCAGAATCTGAAATACGTGGTACACACGATGATTCAGAGGAAGATCTCAAGAAGACAACACGCCCCAAGAAAGCCGCGCCCCGTCGTAAGTCTAAGAATGAGGTGAAGAAGGACGAGGAAGTTAGCGATGGGGAGGATTCTCCTGCGGAGACGAAGCGAAAGCGTCCAGCTACCACCAAGCGCAATGCCAAGCGCGCCGCAGTAAAATCCGACAGCGAGGATGACCCGGCTCCCGAGAAGAGCGGAGCTACCAAGGATGAAGCGGATTCGGACGCACATGACAGTGCTGAGTCTAGCATAAAGGCGAATGCTAAAAGTGCGGCAAAAGAGGAGGATTTGGATTCAAATCCCAACTTGAAGGAAGCGGACAGTGAGGAGAGCAAAGCGGCAAATGCCGACGACTCAGATTCGGATTTGTCGTCTGTTCGAGACGACCCACCCCGAAAGAAGCGCATGCCTAGAGAACCGAAGGGTATACCCAAGCCGAAGCAGACAAAGGAGTCGACAGGCGACGAGGCGGAGATCAAGAAATTGCAGGCACAACTGGTTAAGTGCGGCATTCGCAAAATATGGGGCATCGAACTGAAGAAGTATGGCGACGACAGCAAGGGAAGGATCAAGCACCTGAAGGAGATGCTTAAGGACATTGGGGTGGAGGGCCGATTCTCCGAGGCAAAGGCAAAAGAGATCAAGGAGAAAAGAGAGCTTATGGCCGATCTTGAAGCCGTCACTGAGATGAATCGCAACTGGGGAAGCGGTGGAGGCGGCGGTCGTGTTTCCAGGAGCAAGGCGCGCAAGAAGCCCCCAAAGGAGGAGTCCGGTGATGAGGACGTCAAGGACGATGAGGACAATGAGAACGAGGATGAGAAAGTCAAGGCCAACCCACGCGTGTCGAAGCGAATGACTGACCTAGCTTTTCTCGGGAGCGACAGTGAGTCTGATTAAGGAGTTGAGCGCAACTTTGCAGGTCATGATGGAGTCCGTCTGCGCTGAGCATGGTACGATTAGGCGGATGATGAGTTTGTTGGGTCTTTTGCACCCATATCTATCTGCTAGCATTCATTCTCTGAGCTATGAGACTGAAAACGGCGACTGAACCCATGAACAAGACGGCATTGTAAAACTAGGGTGCGTTAGCTTGAACAATACTACAGTGTATGACATTACTTACTGCCTTACGTGATACTTCTCGCTCCTCGTCATCTGACCTTGCTTCAATGAAGAGCCGGCGGAGATTTGGGAAGTTTGCCTATCATTGATTTCGTGAGTTCAATGTTCTCTAAACACGCCAAGTGCAAAGATGATATGATTACAACTCACCATCAGATATCTAGCCGATAGAGTCGATGGTTACCAAGTAAGATATTTACTTGATATGAAAATGAAGAATCTCACAACTTAGGTCACCTTAGTGAAGCTACCTCTGATACTGGGAGCCTTTGAGATTTAGTGATAGAACAAGGGCCAATCATTGAAAACGCCGCGGTCGATTACATGAGATTGGTGGCCCACTATCAAGCCACAATTGTGGCTTAGATTTTCTGTAACCTGAACCTGTGCAGGTGTCAAGTTCGGGGAAAGCGCACCAACACAGGGCTGACCTTCCTTACATGTATCAGCTAAGGTAAACTGTACCTAAAGGTAAAAGTGGCCAGGGGGTGAATTTGACTGGAGGCATCAACTTTCTTTCACACTCCACCATATTTCAACTACCTACCACTTCAGACACCAAATACGACACGAACGAGTATCTGCAACCTAAGATCATACGAGCAAAGGGTCGAATGCACACATAACAGCCCTCGAAGGGCCTCTGATTCTTCTAACAGTCGTTTCGCATCCTCCTGACGCCTTATATAATCGCCAGGCACGACGCCGAGATGTCAGCAGTCAGTCGTATTCGCGGCGCTTTCGCCGTGCCTAGGAAGGGTGAGACGTTCGAGTTGCGAGCTGGTCTGGTATCTCAATATGCCTGGGAGCGTAAGGAATCAATCCAGAAGACGATCATGGCTATGACCCTAGGCAAAGACGTGTCACAGCTGTTCCCAGATGTTCTGAAGAATATCGCAACCGCAGACCTGGATCAGAAGAAGCTGGTCTACCTCTATCTCATGTGAGTGGTCAACAGCTAGTCCTTGCAAGCTTTATGGACGTGTCCCGAGATGTGACACTGAATTGGATGTGCTTACGCTTGCTTAGGAACTACGCAAAGTCGCACCCCGATTTATGTATCCTCGCAGTCAACACGTTCGTCCAAGACTCGGAAGACCCGAACCCTCTTATAAGAGCACTCGCTATCAGGACTATGGGCTGTATCCGAGTGGACAAGATGGTCGATTACATGGAGGAACCTCTACGAAAGACATTACGCGACGAGTCACCATACGTCCGGAAAACAGCTGCCATTTGCGTCGCGAAGCTGTTCGATTTGAACCCGTCAATGTGCATTGAAAACGGTTTCCTGGAAACGCTTCAGGAGATGATCGGAGATCCTAACCCCATGGTCGTCGCGAACTCGGTGCTGGCCCTGGCTGAAATAACCGAGACGGCACCCGAGACGAAAGCATTAGTGATTACACCGGCAACGCTTAAGAAATTGCTGATGGCCCTGAACGAGTGTACAGAATGGGGAAGAGTAACTATCCTTTCGACATTGGCAGATTACCCGCCCCAGGACGTCAAGGAGTCAGAACACATTTGCGAACGAGTAGCACCGCAGTTCCAACACGTGAACCCTAGTGTCGTGCTTGCTGCTGTCAAAGTAGTATTCATCCATATGAAGCTAATCAACGCCGATCTCGTGCGGCAATACCTGAAGAAGATGGCACCTCCTCTAGGTCAGTTTATCTTAGTCTCTCTCTTGGATTGTCACTGATTTATGCAAGTTACCCTTGTTGCATCCGCTCCTGAAGTCCAGTACGTCGCCTTACGAAACATCGACCTCCTCTTACAAGCCAAACCCGATATTTTAAGCAAAGAACTAAGAGTATTCTTCTGCAAATACAATGACCCTCCGTACGTCAAACTTCAGAAGCTCGAGATCATGGTGAGAATAGCAAACGAGAAGAACTACGAGCAGTTACTGGCCGAGCTGAAGGAGTACGCATTGGAAGTGGATATGGACTTCGTTCGAAGAGCTGTGAAGGCAATTGGGCAAGTCGCCATAAAGATCGAAACCGCAAGCGAAAAATGTGTCAATGCACTACTGGACTTAATTGCTACCAAGGTTAACTACGTGGTCCAAGAAGTCATTGTGGTTATCAAAGACATCCTCCGAAAATATCCTGGGTACGAGGGCGTCATTCCCACACTCTGTAACCATATCGACGAGTTAGACGAGGCGAACGCGAGGGGTTCGTTAATATGGATTGTCGGTGAATATGCGGAGAAGATCAACAATGCGGATGAAATCCTGGCGAGCTTTGTGGATGGCTTCCTCGAAGAGTTTACACAAACGCAACTGCAGATCTTGACGGCGGTCGTCAAGTTGTTTTTGAAGAAGCCAGGCAACAATCAGGGGCTAGTACAGAAAGTCCTACAGGCCGCAACCGCGGAGAACGACAACCCGGATATTCGGGACCGCGCATATGTCTACTGGCGACTTCTGTCAGGGGATCTCGATATCGCAAAGGTACCGTATCCCTGAGTTTTCCTCTTCCTAGCTATCTAACTAACAACCACTAGAGTATTGTTCTATCACAAAAACCAGCCATCTCAACTACAATGACGAGCTTACCGGCAACTTTGCTGGAACAGCTCCTTGGCGAGCTGTCAACTCTAGCTTCGGTCTACCATAAGCCGCCAGAGTCTTTTGTTGGCAAGGGACGTTATGGTGCCGACGAAATCCAGCGGGCAGCTATCCAAGAACAGCGGCAGAACGCAGCCGAGAACCCTATCGCCGCCTCGGTTGCAGCTGGCGGTCAGAATGGGGCTTCACAGAACAACATTGAGAATCTCTTGGATATCGATTTCGATGGCGCCGCGCCTGCGTCGCAAGAGCAGAATTCAGCATCAGCGACACCAGAACGCGGAGCAAGCCCAGCCGGCGGAGCCCCTGCATCGGGTGGGATGGCGGACATGATGGGTCTATTCGACGCGCCGGCGCCCCAAAACAATCTCGGGGGTGCCGGTGGTGTGAGCGACATCATGAGCGGATTCGCAGGCCTGGACTTGAGCGGGTCGAGTCAACCTCCGCCCGCGTCGGTGCAACTTGGTCACGGAGGAAACACCGAGCAACAGAAGAACGCAAATAATAACGACGATCTACTGGGTCTCTTCTAGGCGGAGCGAGACTAGCAGCAGCAGCCTTACCAAGCAGACACTGGCAATCCTTGGACCGATGATGGTAGCGGGGGGAGCGCTGGAAGTGGTGACCCCCTATTGGATCAATGAGATGAGTGGACTTTGACAGACAGACGGAAAGATGTTGCAGGAATGCCGTGCGAGTATTGGTGATTATGGACTTGGGGGACTGTTAAAAGCATCAGTATCGTGATGTAAACACCGAGAGCGGAGCAGAGCCGAAAATAGCTTGATAGATGAAGAATTCATGACGCGAAGACAGACAGATTCCCGGTTCCTAGTGCTCCTTCCCTTAGCTTTGATGCTTTGTGTCTATCCTATCATATGCCTGCTACTCTGTCCTAATCTCTCTTCCTCCCCTCCCCACGGTTGGTATTTCGTCCCTCTTCCGTATCTCTTCGTGATAGATCGCACTTCGGCCTCTATCGCGCCCCGATCCTTCTTTCTTATTGCTTAGGTACCTGCCTAGGCCTATCCGTTTCCAATTCCTCTCCTATTCACGCGTCCACGCCCTGAACGTGCCCCTGCACGGTGCCGTCCATGGGCGGGCCCTCGTCGCTCTTGGCGGCCTTGTCGCGCGCCCACTCCTCGGGCGTCTGGCACTTGGCGCTCCAGGCGTGGATGGCGGCGATCTCGGCCTTGAGCGCGGCGTTGACGGCGCGGTGCCGCTTCAGGCTCGTCTGCCCCGCGAACTGCGGCGACACGATTAGGGACGTGAAGGATTGGCCGCAGCCGCCTGCGGGTTGTGAGTGTTGGTTAGACCGGGACGGGTGTTGAGACAGATACAGAGGTAGGGAGATAGGAGGATGTGGAGACGGAGATCTCGGGGGGGGAAAAGGGAAGAGGGAAAATTGTCTTACCGGACATATCGGTCACTTCGACATGGATCGCCTTGAGTCGCTCGGTCAGCGCCGCCCTGAGCGACGCTTCGGTAATGGTGGGTTCGCCCATTGTTTGCTTGTCTCGGTGTATTGCGTGCCGGTATAGGCTTGTAAAATATCTACGCGTATTCCGTTACCGATGGCGTGAATGGAAATGCGCGAGTGGAATACGTGTTGGCTTGTTGAAAGGCGCAATGGTTCGGTAGGGAGCGAGAGTGACTTAAGCAATAAATTAAAAGAAGTGCCCCGCGATGGGAATTGAATTGCGACTCGGATGTTCGATGATGAAATCGCGCCGACACTCCCTTATCGATAGCGGGGTAAATATTCGTGTGGCTGAAGCTGTTTTGTCTGAGGCGGAAGCTGTTTTGTCTGAGGCGGAAGCTTTAACGTTCCAAGGTCGACGTTACGGCGGTTTGCGATAAGATAAAGAGTATACATCCTCCTCCCAATCTATTCGAATTGACTACCTAGTTTGTATACCTTTCTATGTGCTGGCAATGTCCTTCTGGAAACGGTCTACTAATCTGAAAGTTCTGTCGAAACGTATTTCTAAACTACCATCACTTAATAACAAGGCGTATCAAATCAAGGGTTCTCCGCATTGCTACTACATTTCAAGGTCGTCATCAAATTTCACAACCGCAAGTGAAAGTGACAACAGCTTTCTACAAAATCAATCGCCCAGTTTGAGGATCCGGTATACTTGTAACAAGCGACCAGGGCAACAAAGGCGTGGTTTTAGTTCATCTCAAGCCATGGCGGAGCCTTCGACTTCTCTCACGGATGCGGTAGTCACTGCCATGAGGACGTTGTCAGTAGCTCTACAAAACTTGTCAATGCCATCCTGAGTTTCATAATGGGCTAATACCACTCATAGGTTCCCAGAAGAGCTGGCAGATAGTGCATGGGACAACACAGGACGTGAGACATGAATCCACGTAAATCCTTTATTCTTAAATGTGAGACTGATGGTGATAGGTAGTGCTACTAGGACAGGCGCCGCAGTCTTTATTCTCATTCAAGGCCGAAGAAGAGAATGGAGGCACAATTCTCCTTACGAACGACTTGACATCTGCTGTGGTTGACGAAGCATTGGAGCAAGGGGCCAGGATGATCGTTTGCTACCGTATGAGCCGCATTTTATTCATACAGGCTCAGTAGCTGACATCTGACACCTCACAGACCCCGTCATATTCAGACCCTTGAAATCCCTTACCACGAAAGACCCCATGCAAACCCTTCTCCTACGCCTTGCCGCTGAGAGGATCTCCGTCTACTGTCCCCACACGGCCATGGACGCAGCGAGCGGAGGACTGAACGACTGGCTCTGCGACATCCTGCTAGACGGAGAACACTCGGTGAACCGTACGGTCGTGCAGCCCATTTCCAGGCCTCTGCCGGAAGGACACCAAGGTATGGGCTACGGACGAGCGGTTGAGCTAGCTCGGCCCGTTACCTTGCAAACCCTTCTGAAGCGACTTTCTGCCGGCATAGGCAACCAGCGTTACATGATGGTCGCCATGCCACCGTCATTAAACGACCTCACCAAGACACAGGAAATCACCAAGATAGCCGTCTGCGCGGGATCGGGTTCCGACGTCCTGAAGGATACGGATGCGCAAGTCCTAGTGACAGGCGAAATGGCTCACCATTACGCGCTTCGACACACCCAACTAGGCCAGATCGTTGTCACTGTCTTCCACAGCAACTCGGAGCGGAAATATCTCGAGACGAGACTGAAGCCCATGCTGGAAGTCGAGTTGGAGACGACAACGTATGGAGGCACTCGCGTGATCGTTAGCAAGGCGGATCGCGATCCCTTCGAGGTAATCGATGTTAGAGGCCTCTAAGCCACGATCACCCTAGCCCCGCCGAGGACGTTATTGAAATGGGAATCTTTTACCATTCATCGAAGTTTACCATACCAGTGGAATGCCAAGATTTCCAGTGATGCTTGTTGGTCTTGCCGGTCAGGATGTCGTAGGCTGTAGATAATCATGGGTCTTTCTCATTTATTTCCCGCCAATTTCCCTTGCTAGGTTGGCCTCTGAGAGCGGCATCGCCGTCTTCTATGCAGGCGCCTACGTCAAGACCACCCACTCCCTGCTCTTTCCAGACCAACAAGAGTCTTCGCGGCATCTTCCACGCCTGTCTCGCATCCTCCAATCGTCCCTCACTAACAAGTGCGCGAATCTTATCCGGGGCATCTAGAACCTCAATGGCCAGCTGTTTCGTCCGTGCTTTCCTTCGGCATGCCTCCTCCGCTTCGGCTCTAGCGGCATCGGGCGGTGGAACTGACTTGCGTAGCGAATCGCGTATCGCCGAAGCTTGCGAGTATATGTGAGCTATGGCCGGGTCGAGAGTAGAAGCCATCGGGTTCAACGGGTCCATATTGGCCCTCATCTTTGACAGCTAGTCAGCACAGTAGCCCTCCAACTTCCTCCCTCCTAATACTAGCCTAGCACCATATAACGACAATATTTCTTTATTCGTTCCAAAAGAAGCAAAAATAGAGAAACCAACCTTCCGTATCGTCTCCGTAGCCGTGATCAACTTGCTGTAGTTATCGTAGACGAGCGCCTTCTTCTCGGCATCTAAAGCCCGTGTCTCCCCTAGTACCCGCGTGTATAATCGTAACAAGTCCTCCATGCCGTTCTCAACCAGAGCTCTCTTGACGAAAGCATCCGCGTCGAAGTTCGTCGTGTCCATCTCGCTCGCCGCCACCTCCGAGTACGCCTCGTGCTGCGCGCCCCCTGTCTCCCCGAATGGGTCCGTCACCTCGACCTGCGGCGGCGCGGTTTTCTTCAGGTTGTAGTACTCGCGCAGTGCCGCGCGGTTCCGGCGGGTCGGGGCGGCGGCATTGGGGTTGGGACTGGCGCTGGCACTGTTGGTAAGAGGGTTGTTGCTGTTCGGGTTCGGCGAGCCGATGGGCGAACGCGAGAGCTCGAGACTGGGGCGCGTGGACGAGGTTGGCGTTGTGCCGCCGTGCTGCGAGTTCATGCGCCGCGGCGGGTCGCGGGGGGACGCGATGGTGGACATCTTGGGTTTTATGGACTATTCCCTACTAGTAGGGGATAGTTGTAGGAATGGGGAATGCGGATGGAAGGAAAGGAAGGGATGTTAGCTCTTCGACATAGGGGTATCGTGATAACGTTGAAGTTTACAGATTACAGATTACAGTGACAGGGTCACAGGCATTGAATTCTAGTAGTGAGGCTTAGTGCATGGTCTAGCTGCCGATCTCCCGCCGTCATAACTGGAGCTTGCAAAGCCACTGTGGCGGGAGCTATCACCCGCTACGTGAAACCTATGACCCAACGAGCTGGTCCGATATGCACAATGTACTTAGGCCATCACATGGAGCCTCATCTTTTCAAGGATCTAGCTTGTCAATATAAAGTGTTATAAGCTAGTTGCCGAATACTGGATAAATGAATTCACTTTCAAGGGACACAAGTCTAAGAGATATGAGAGTCTTCATACGTCAAGTCGTCACACTTCACAACTCACCATGTGTGCAGATCTCCCAGCGCAAATCCGCGCCAGCTTGCAGAGCCAGGGGTTCCCAACCCCGTCATTAGTCTGGATCCAGAGTGCTATGCCAAACCGGATCCCGCTACCCCCTCTACCTGCCTTAGTCGCTACAATAAAGACCCGCCTACTAGCAGCCGACCTGACGACCCCAGGTCTCCTGGAGTCGCCAGCCCCAGCGTTCCCGCCTAACCTAAGCAACCCCGAAGTCAAGGAGACCAAACTGACAAGAGACATCCCGGTCCAGGTCCTAGATATCGACAACCTGACCAAGAGCAAGTGGGAGCAGGTCGAGGAACTCGAGGCCATCGCGCGGGGCGAGCAGACTCGGGGCCGAGAGATCATCCGCCTGCCCACTGGCAACGAGAACGAGGATGAGGATGGCGTGGCCAGCGAGGCCGCCTCCTCTGCTGCTGCGGGACGGAACAACGCCAACAACGCCAACGCCGCGGCTTCAAAGAGCGCGACGCACCGCCTCGTGCTGCAGGACTGCAAGGGCCAGAAGGTGCACGGGCTGGAGCTGAAGCGCATCGACCGTGTCGGCGTCGGTACGCTTAACATCGGCGAGAAGATAGTGCTGAGGCGCGGTGCCACGGTCGCACGCGGTGTCATCTTGCTCGAGCCCGCCACTTGCGCCGTGCTCGGCGGCAAGGTCGAGGCTTGGCAGAAGGCGTGGGTGGACGGGCGGCTGGCTAGGCTGAGGGAGGCTGCGGGTGCCGATGCCCGCGGTTGAGGCAAGGCCGTCATGATAGGAATTCTAAGGTTAGACTGAGTGGGAAGACTGGAAGGTTATGTGAGCGTCGGACAGACACCAGCTCGCTATAGCTGCTTCTATCGTAATCCACAATTGGTCTTGGAACTGAAGATTCTAACAGGCCGAGTATGGGAGAGCTCTAATGGTGCCTCGAGAAGGTCGACTACTACATAATTAATGATGCCCATACAATTCTTCTATGAGAAAATCGTCCTATGGCTAGGACGTATTGCAGAGGGGGGATATAGCCCAGCTAGATTGTTAGAAAGTGTTTACACATAGCTGAGGGTTCTCTCATAACTCAACGAAAGCTACATGTAAATATAGAAAGGGTCGGCTAAATCA
Source organism: Hypoxylon crocopeplum (assembly GCA_022578875.1). Classification (NCBI taxonomy): domain Eukaryota; kingdom Fungi; phylum Ascomycota; class Sordariomycetes; order Xylariales; family Hypoxylaceae; genus Hypoxylon; species Hypoxylon crocopeplum. The sequence continues at coordinate 241,735 of MU399596.1, read as the reverse complement.
AACCTATAATGCTTTGTTACTTTACTCTACATGGGTGTATTCAAGGTTGTCAATTGCACTTAGACATCCACCTTTCATAAGTCCAATGACAGATCCGGCACGTGCCTTACATCATTGCTATGGACAGCTCAAGCTCCCGCGTGGGGAAAGGCCCAGGGACCACTAAAACCCCTGTAGCCCCTGAAATTCGGCTCTGCAAGCAGCTGTCATAGTGGATCTGACCCGGATTATAGGTAGCTCAGCTGTTCAGTTAATTTTAGTTTCCATCCCTTTAGCACAAACGACTTCCAACCATCTCTCAACTCCTTACCACACCAACATTCATTAAAAGGTTACCAAACCCGTCGTACAATAGTCTCTTCCCGCAGTTGCAGATACCTTTATGACAGATGGACTAATTTCGCCAAATCCGACTTGGGTAGATCATGTCTATAAGACAATCCCCAAGGCTAATGAGACTACCTCTCATTACTCCCATCATCCGATGGGCTAGCCAGAGTCGCCCGACGAACGATGACGACCGAGCTTTATTAGAAGATGACCCGTTGAGCATTCCACTTGAGAGCAATGATCCAGGTCGCTATTCTAGTCCTCTGCGGTCTGGGCTAGCTGAAAGCCACCGTTATCATGGCGTTTCAAGGAGAAACAGGTCATGCCAATTTGCTATTTTCTTTTCTCTACTAGCGGGATTATTGCTGGCAGTTCTACTACCACGCCCTCACTCTGCGCAACATTACGATGGCTTGTTGCCATGTGGTAGCTCAAGATACTCGATTAATGACGTAAGCCTACACAACGCACCAAAGACTAGACCTATGTCTAACAGTCGAAGCATACATGTTACCGCGGCAGTTTTCTCTGTCCGGTCATCGATCGCAAGCGTACGTTGCAATGCGGTAACGATTGCTATCTACCTCACGAGTATTCGTAAGCTGTTTTCCCGCTCACCTCTAAATATAGCTCTGCTGACCATCCCGGCTACTCGAAGTTGTGAGAATGGGCGATTGGTCCCAGGCCATGACCCTAACCCACCAATCCAGCCGCCTTCCAAAGATGCAGGTCAGGGGCCATGTACTTCTACGTATCTCCACTTGAGCGATCCTCCATATGAGAATTACTTTATGTCCGACTGTAGTAGTGCAAGCCAAGTCGTCGTAACAAGCCCGCTCGCTGATAGCAATCTCAGGATCACCAGCCCTAGACTTCTCGTAAGAATTACGCTTTCTCTAGTTTCAGTCTTCGTTTCCTAGGTATACAATAGCTGTGAGACTGATACCTACTAGATTGCTTGGCCAGCTGGTAACAGTGGTATTGTGGCGTATTTCTCGCCCGAAAATGGTGTCAACGGGACGCTCGGCATATCGCTTGCGAACATTGCTCGTACAAATCGCACGTTGAATCCTCTTATCGGTGGCGTGAGCGGCGTCTTGTCTCTCAACTCATCCGCAAAACTCGACTTGGCCATTCTAGGTAGTACTAGGAACATCCGGGAGTTTGTCGAAGGGCCTAGTACACTTTCACCCAAGATTCAAGATGCCATTGAGGTTCACGAATTACCTGATGGGGGCATCCAGCTCAATCGCCTGTGGCTCGATAAGACGACAGAAACCTTTATAACAATACACAGCTTCAGTCGGGTTCCGATTCCCATTCACGATGGGCAGCCTCACTTCGTCAGTGATGCTTATGTCTTCAATGCTTGGTCTAGCTATCCCCAGCTTGACCAACTTGGAGCTATTGAAGTCCTCAATTCCGACTCTCGATCTCTCATCTCGCAAAACTCGAACGACGTAGAATCGCTTGCCTTCCTCTCGTACAGCTCAAAACTACTTGCTGGGGCTTGGAGGTTCCTTACATACTTTGGCCGGGACAGTCTGATCTCGCTTCTTCTCATGCATCCTGTCCTTAGTGAGGGCAACGGAGGAGCCATTGAAGCAATTCTTGGTGCCGCCATTGAACGAATTAATCCGAGCGATGGTAGCGTATGTCACGAGGAGACAATTGGCGATTACGCATCGTACCTGAATGAACAGCACGGAATCGACAGCAAAGATCCCCAATGCGATTACAAAATGATAGACACCGATTTCTTCCTTCTCATTGCCGTTAATGAGTATTTTGTTAAATCCGCCATCGGACGAACCCGTCGTGAACAATTCTTTGCCAGGAATGCGTCCTCCCTCCCTGCAAGCCGCGGATTCGCTTACAGGGATCTTGCCTTAGCTACTGCGGAAAAGATCATGAAACTTACCGCTGACTTCGAGCAGTCTCCTGTAAAAGAGAACCTCGTTCATCTTAATAAAGGTCAGATGGTGGGCCAGTGGCGTGACAGTGCAAATGGCTTAGGCGGAGGGAAAATACCCTACGACGTGAATACGGCTTTGGCTCCTGCAGCACTTAAAGCGATCGCCTCGCTATCCGGCAACGGGTTCTTCCCTTCACATGCCGATTGGGATGCAATTGCTAACCAACGTGCCATTTTCTGGGAAGACAATACACTTGCGTTCTTCCAAGTCAATGCCACTGCAGAGAGTGCTCGACACCTAGTTGACAGCTACGTTGAGGCGATAGGATTCCCAGGGGAGGTTGACACGGGCGCCCTGGACTCACCGGTCGTGTTTCACGGCCTAGCTCTCGACGGCAAAGATGGCGAGCCCATTGTCAAGGTAATGAACACGGACGACTGCTTCCGGCTTTTCCTTATCAACAGTACCGACCAAACTCAACTCTCTGCTTTTCTTTCGCAGGCGACGGACAACATTCTGCGCCCGTTCCCTCTAGGCCTGTCCACCTCGGTGGGTCTCGTCGTCGCAAACCCGGCGTATGGGGAAGGATCTGTGAACGTGCAGGAGTTCGCAGAGAGTGCGTACCACGGCACGGTGGTGTGGAGTTGGCAACTCGCGATGATGGCTGCAGGGTTGGAGAGGCAGTTGGAAAGATGCGACCACGAACAGCTTGCGTATTGCAAAGACATCATGCTGCACGGACGAGTGGTCGAGGCGTATAACCACCTATGGGACCTAATTGACGATAGCCATGAGCATCTAAGCAGCGAGGTCTGGAGCTGGGTCTATAGAGATGGAGACTTCCAGTATACACCCTTAGGTGCCTTACCACCCCCTGAAGGACAGAGCCCAGTTGGTACGTGATCGAGCATCGAGTTGAAGGAGATCAGCTAACATGTATGATAGAAAGTGATATTCGACAGCTTTGGAGTCTAGCCTTCTTGGCGGTGAAGAGGAGCGATGCGTACAGGGCCTCTTGAACCCGATCTTCCGACAGATTCCATAAACAAGATGTCGCAAATGAGGCTCTACAAGGTATATTGGCTTTTTCCTCGATCCCCTGCCCCTTAACTCGTCGAGTCAGGTGTCTCGGGAAAAGAGGCAACTAGGCTTCATGCCCCATGGCACCAGTCATAAATTACCCTTCATTTCATAATCCGCGACAAGCTGCGCTCAGGTGGAGCTCGACCGAGTTTTCGGATCATGTGGCATAACTGATGCAGATAGACTTATTATGGCCGACGATCTTGTTGAAGAACCAAAGCCTAGATCTGCTTGACTTGTATGAGGCAAGCTATGATGCGGAATTGCAAATTTAGGAAGCGAGAGTAATACAAGGATTTTGTTGTATGTACCTGCAGGTTTAATGACCTTCTTTGCCTGCTGACCACCAACACGCATCTTAGACAACCCCCAATGCGACCCAAACCAGAACAGCCCGCCACCTGAGTTAAGTCTCTGAAGTATGCTTAATTAAGCCCAGTGTTTCAAGATGGTCGCATTTTCCAGGTATGTTTCAGTCGGAGATGAATAGTACTGCCCGGGCAATATTCTCACTTGCATAATCTACCTTACGAAAATCTCCATGACGGACACTGATTCTAGCCATTGTTCCCAGGTTTCATTCTATTTTCGAGCTAGCAATTACGAGTTCTCGGCCTGCTGCTCGGCCGCCTTTTTCCTCTGACTCAATCCCAATTTAACGACCAGCAGCATCATCACGATCAGGCTGCCCGCAGCAACATCGACAACACAGACCGGAGTAAGCCCTAGAGAATTAGTCAACTCAATGGTAGATGAATTACCTGTCTCAGACAATTTGCGTATACCTTTGCCAGGTACCGTATTGCACTTGCTACCCGGACACTTTGTTATAGTCACACCTACGTACATGTTCCTGACAAGGCTGACGGCACTCTCTGCCTTGGCGAACCACACGCCCTCCCCTTGCAGTCTTTCTTCCCGACTGCAGGACAGTGCAGCACACGGCTCTTGTGACCTCAAGCTAATCTCATATACATAAGCCCCCAATGCACACAACGTTGGTATCTATCTAAACAGACCCCTCTAGTATGCGACCGGATTGACACAGCTATCGTTAGATTATCCCTAGCTCACATTATCATGCCAACTATAGTCGAACTAAATCTGGATACAAATCTGGACTTGCAAATCACTGGCCCTTGATCATTCACCTGCCTCCCGATAACCCATACGACGATGACGAGCCGAATTTGCCCCCAGGGACGTCGGCGGAACTCAGCTGATCAATACGATAAGCATGGTCGTTCCTAGAATCTATCTTTGCCTTATTTCTGAGCAGGTTGCCCGGATGGTGACTTGACCGATTCGCTCCCCGGATATGAACTCCCCAACCTTCATCTTTCGTTATGACATAAGAAACACCTCCCCCAAATGAGCCACTAGGTACATCCAGGTGTGCGTTCGCCGTTACCCGTTCTCCGGCTAGACAATCGTTAAAGACTCCTAATGCTAACCTCATCGGGGCCGTAGGCCACGCTGGGATTGGGGTATTTTTTTTCTTCCTCTCTACTAGAGCACAATCCCATATCATATATATATGCCCCTTCACCGTCTTTCTCTCGACAGTTCTGATCTGCTCGACTACAAGATCTCCAAGACACTCGCCTTGATCCTCCCTAGCTTACAACATCTGAAAGACACTGAATTACATTCTTAAATCTTTCTGTCTTCCCTCTCTTGAGTCTCCCTATTACTCGACGTTTTGACACCATACCACATCCTAGCACCTTCACATATCGTCAGATCATACTACACCATACTAGACCATCTCCAGACAGCGAACTGTCTTATCAATTTATCATGTCTAACCACGGATCATCTGTTGAGGTTAACTTAAGCGGCTTCAAATCAACCTCGTTAGTCACCTTCGCTAGTATTACTCTACAGACCCTCGCTAACATTAACCCTACTAACTTAGATACACGCCGACCACCACGTCCCAAGAGCGAGATAGTATGCAATCCTATCGTCTAAGTAATATGGCGACCACTGGTTTTACCGATCGTGTCGTGAGCGGGCAGACAGGTTATCAACACAAAGCTGCCATAGGGGAAACTCTCGCTGCTCTCGATACGCAACTCCCTAACACAAACCCCGCCAGTGGAACGGCTAGGAGCAACTAGCTCTAACGCATTGACGATATAACGACTATTACGCATAAAACCTCCCGTCGGAGAGACGTAGCGGGAGCGGATACGAAAGGAAATCATCTTGGTACCTACCTAGGTAGTTGACGAAATCGTCTTCTACCATCCCGCGTTATAGTAACGCCGCGGCGACACGACGGAACACGGCCGCCTACTAGATTTCATCAATTCTTGTCCCAGGACTCAATGTCTCCATCTATTATCTCTTATTTGTCATTCTATTCAAGCCGGAGGTTCAAGGAAAGGTCATTTTCTACTAGGCAACGCTTAGATGGTTTCATGTATAACATTCACGAATACGTTTCTTCACATGTATAGATTCTCTTACGTCTGGCTTTCTTCTAACTCATACCCATCTATTTCATGTCAAGGATACAATGTACGATTATGAAGTGTGGGATCTTATCTACCGTAGACGGCAGATCAATACATTCAGAGCGTTCTTGGTCTTCTCACATGTAATATGCATTGGCGTCTTCTGCAGTATAGCACAGCCTCGATTGACACATTCAGGGCACGTATAACCACACTGCCTCAGAGCTTAGCCCTCCTACCCCCACACAATGTCTCTCGTGGACCCTGTCTGCCACGTGCTAGCATAGGTAGTCAATCTGCCTATCTCACAATCTACGATCCCAACCTACCTCCTACATAGGTACGCACAGGTCAGGGGCTTGCGGCCTGGGCCCACCTTAGCACTTGCTTGTCGTGTGCCGTTGGCTCGGGCAGACCGGCCCAGTGTCACTACGCCGTCGAACATGCCGACCAATCGGTCAACTAGTTACTCCAGTTCCCCATGGGAAACACAGAATTAGGCATCTGGTCATAACGTTTTTAGCAACGAGCCCATGCGGCTCCATTCGTGCTATCGTGGGGCGGGGTCTTAGACATCCGCTTCGCATGGCAATTCTCACGTGGAGGTTCATCACTGCCACCCCCTCCACTCCCGCATATGCTTCTTTTTGCTCCCCTCCAACATCTTTCGTATCCCATCTTGTCCTTTTTTGGTGGCAGCAAGATTAACGGCATCTCTTGGTTGTCACTTTTTTCTCTCGATTTAGTCGCCAGGGTTACCGTTCCATCGCATATTGCCTTTTCGACCTGCCCCAAGTTTCAGCTGTTTCTACAGCCCGACGAGCCTAGCCTTTGCGGGTTTATTCAACGGACTGCCAAGAGAGCTCAAAAACGACTGGCGAGGGGTTCTTTGGCACGCATCACTCATAGAAATAAATGCATTTTCGCAATACGAGGAAGCCGGGCTTCCACAAGGAGGATCTCATCCACAATTACCTCGCGGGCGCTAAAATATCCTACGAATGAGCTTGGGTTGCTGGGTGTTCCTGACAGAAGATGTAACGAATGTGGTCCCTACTCTCCATGTCGGCATACATGCAGAAATGGCCGGGGTCACACGTGGCGGCCATGCTCGAGCCATGCTTACAGGTCTTCTTCTAGGCTGCGCGGCACTGAATCCTTTCTATGCCACATGGGGGGCAGTTCCCGATGCATGTCAACGGGGCCATTCTCTACATGTACGTACTATGTACATCGCATTTCTAGCACATGCGCCTTGCATACCGCATACTGCATACGAAGTAATACATACTGTAGGTAACTCGCGCAGCTGTCCTATGGGACTTCTTATTAAGAGGAACGCGAGCCGGCGACCTCAGTGCAACTCGAAGACCGGCACTGTTACTCGTTCTAGAAGGTGATACTGTCAAGCTGTCCAATACTCGTCCTCGGCGCTTGCAATTGTCAATTTTGGACTCTGCGCGACGATCGTACAGCCATTCATTCTATCAGCCTTTCGATTGGCACAGTGAGACGCAAACGCTGATCCGCCTTACGGACCTGTTGCTATTCGCGTCACTCATGCCAGGCACGTTACATGCAGTATACATGTAATGATACCTACGCACAACAGCCACGACTTCATACAGTGCGCCATCTCGATTTAAATCTAGGCAGGGACTCCGAATCGATCGAAATATCTAGGTAGGTACATATAAATACCGACGGCCGAAAAGAGTAATGGGCTGGATCCTCCTTGATACCGACGTCTCGCATTGATACCTACATACTTCCCAGCTCCGCCCATTAATACCCACGTTTTATCCATCCCGAGTCCCGGAAGCAAACCGGGGAGCCTTGCTCGATCCCTACACACCACGTGCTGTCCATGCAGACACCCAACGACAATCACTCCAGGGATCATTTATGCAGCCCGTTGTTCATCAAAACGACATATTACAAGCTGAACGTGTTCAGCAATGTCGATCCAACAACAAAAGTTCCGCCATCTAATGACGAGAACAATATCCATCTAGGAAGAGCCACATGGCACGTCAGATATGCAGGTAATGCAGCCGTGCGGCACGTAATAATCATCAACATCACGGCATACCCAAAGGGTAAACCGAACCTTTCTTCTCGAGCATCCTCGCACTCCTCTCTTTTCTTCTTGCTTCATCTGCGCACACCCTCTCTGAATTTATAATGTCGATCGCTTACCTACCCGCTTCTAAATTGTGATCATAAGCCAACACCAATCGAGGTACTTTGCATATTACCGAGGATGAATAAGCTATGTAAATTTGTAAGGTTCTTACCCCGGTTCAACTCCCGCCCGCCGGCCCCATCTATTCTCCCGGCCGGGCAGGTCGTGCCTTACTAAATCCCGTTCCTTCTTTCATTCTTTCGTCCGTTCTTTCTCCCATCTAATTACTTACCTTGCCGCCCCCGACACCCACGGCGTTCTTGAAACCACCACGCCGTAGATCGCTGAAGATCGCGCATGTAACCACTACCTTACTAACTCCAGGTTACATGTACGTCGGGTATCGCTGCCCCACGTTACAGTATGCACGTTACTCTCCCCGCGCCACTCTTGTACTCCGGAGAGTAAAATCCCGCCATGCGATGCGCGTAGGGTATAGCTTGGCAGGGTCCGAAATAGAGATGCGGGATGTGTTTCTGCTGAAGAACGGCAGTTAGCCAGCCCTATATGCGTTGTCGCACAAGCACTATACATCAGACCGAGACTTTGATACGGCCCCGGCAGCAGACTCTATAGGCAGTTCGCAGTTTATACTTAGCATGAGACCCCGTTCATTGCTAATCATAAGCAGACTGCGTTATGGATAGATTGTTTTTTTTTCTTTTTTTTTTCTTTTTTCGCTTCCCTCAGTTGACAGCGGAAATGTGCCGTTCCGCTCTCCCCTCTCCCCCAATATTACCTCTGCGCCGCGCCATGATTTGTTACCGCGGGAAGTCTATCTTAATTTAAACATCGGTCTGTTCCATCCTCATGCCGATGTATATGTCATTAACTGGCATGACCTCCGAAGCGACCATGCTTTCGGTGGCCAGCAAAATGAGATTACTTTACACGATGTGGGTATCGACTAGGTGAAGACTTGCTACGGTGAGCTGAATGCTATTTTTACTAATTATACCTAACATCAGCTGGTACAATGTGCTGCTGATCAAGGGGGTGAACACGAGCTAGTAGGTATCACCAGAAGAACATTCAGCATGGCGCCGCTCGGTACTTGAGCGAGCGGGTCTCAGCCTTATGACGAGCGAGGGTTCAACCGGGCTCAGATCCGAAACATATCCTACCTATCACGGGAATCGGTGCCCCCACAGAGGTGCCTCAGACATGCATCAGAACTAGACGTGTACTATTCCGGGATGGAAGCAACCACTCTCAGACAGGGCCTTATTATAGATGTTGTGATAGTGGTATAGATGTTATACCGTGTAACACCAAATCCATAGTAAGACGACAGCATAGAGTATTGCCTATTCTGTGCCTCTCTCACTGGAATATGTGGTCGAGGAGTAGAGTTATAAAACTTTAAGATAGGAGGTGAGCTGAAAACTACCTCCTAGACCTATAGAGTCCCATCGTTGACGAGATGGAACCTCATGGATGGGGTATTCGACTATGAGCTGTAGTTACCGCTTTCAGATTATCAGAGAACTACATCCTACATGACGTGAGGTCGCCCCGTGCAGGGTGATACAATAGCTTGAGGTTCCTCATAGAAAAGGCGATAACACCTGCTAGCTGCCCTGCCCTGCTGTAGCTAGCATGATTGCCCTAGTTCTCGTAGCTATCCCAGCTGCTCCAAATGCCGCAACCACTGTCCTATATGTCTCAACCCCTGCCTTACCCTACTACTAAATAGTTAACTTGGTAATTCAGTTAACAGGTCAACCTCGTCGACTAAACTGTTAAGTTACCCGGTTATTGGCTGCCCTGTAATTATATATTCTCGTTTTCTTTGTTTACGTTGCTCGTTTCTATTCGGGAAGGGTAAGACCCCGACACAAAACCCCGAGGAAACCTCAGGCGCAGTAGTAGGATGAAAGTATTACCCTTCCGCTAGATACTCGACAAAAAATCACGAAGCATGCTGTCACGAGGGACTAACTTCTCCTGGCAGCGTCTCGACCAAGCTGGTTCGGGTCGTGCTAGGGTTTGAGCTTAAGCTAATTCGTGATATGATTACGAACTATCAGGAGATCTGTCAGGACATGACAGTACTAAGACAGTATACAGAGAGGGTCTTTGTATTTATAACCTGGGCCTCCCGGATGGGTTGTGGTCCGTCGCGGAACAACATAATCTATACCCCCCCATATGGTCCGCATCATGACAGTTATGATACTTCAATTCAAAGGCCGTTACTACTTAGGTAGGGTAGGAAAGACTAAAACAGATTCCCGTGACAGAATCATCGTTACTCGTGTCAGGATACCTGACCTTGATACCTGACCTGTCAGGATGGGACTTCGGCAGGAAGACAAAGAGGCTCTTGTATGTATACCCGGGATCTCCCCCAGATAGGTTGTAGTCCCTCGCGGAACAACATAGTTCATAACTCCCTAAATGGTCCGCCTCGTGACAACTCGTAACCTATATCATCAACCCAACGGTTTTAAGTCAAATTTAAGGAGTAACCCATAGTCCCTGGCTGAGATGTTCTCACATAGTTGAACGCATCGTTAGGTACCTAAGCAGCTTAATTGCCGCGACCCTTATCAGCACAAAGTTCTATACATATGCATGTAACTCTATACGTCACACCGCTATAACACAGTCTCTACGTCAGCTGAACTGACTGATTGTAACTGCTCTATTCGCTAGGTAGGTACTTTCAGATTAACTTACCAACCTGGGTGATTTCCTTTTTCAACCCACTTGTCCGTTTTGATACAATTCCGAGGTTACCAGTGTCTTCGAACCCTTGGTTAACCCAAACGATCAGGGCTTTGCTATTGTAAGGTCGTATCCACATCTATGGGCTTGTGGGGCGCCACAGCTGCTTTAGGATGGCTTAAGCGAAAGCGAAAGCTTTGGATCAGTAACTACTAGGTAGGGGTAGTTTCGTTAAGTCAGTTTGTGTCACGATGGGGGCCATATAGGGGGGTTATAGACTCTGTTGTTCTACGAGGGACTATAACCTATCTGCAGGGGACCCCGGGTATATCTAGATATAAAGACCCTCTTTGTCTTCCTGTCCTAGATCTTGTCCTGATAGGTTAAGTCTCCCGACAATAATATTACGTTAGTTATAGTAATAGTTCCCGGTCCAGATTTTATGGACATGCATGAGGCCGGATTCCGTCCATTGACTTATAGAAAGCTAGAAAAAGCGGCTCGATATCGCAAATTAACACCCAAATCCCGTAGTAATGAACAATTGCCAAGCGACGTTGGCTTAAGTTCGCGTCAGCACCAATGATGTAAGACTGTATAGTAGTATCCACTGCCATGGTCTTTTATCATTGTATTACCTTCCACTTCCAAGTATCTTACCGACTTTACTAAATTTTGATATCTACCATATTGAGGATGACATGCATGAGTTGGGTACATTACGACATATGCATTCTTATCCTGCTAAAAATGAGAGATATTGGTAAGGCCAGCGGTAAGTTGTTATATTGTTATCTGACATGCATCTTGCTTTGGACGGCGACTCTGTCAAGTTTAATTACAGTCCTTCCAAATAGCAATGCGCTGTGGATAAGCCTATGCATTGGCTTATTTGCGAACAGCCTCCGAGTTCGTCCCGCCGCCTCTTACCATGCGGGACTATATTGGGGAGGAGAGGGTCTTAACGACTGGTGACCTATATGGGGAAAGACCCCGGGTATATATACAGATGAGGCTCCTTGTCCCCTGTTCCACAACTCTGATAGGGGTAGGTAGGCGTAGGTATCAATACTTGGTCTCCCTTTTGCTTATGTTTTATCCGCCCATGTATGCAAGGCTAAGTAGGTATTGTATAGCATGGTAGGAATCGTTGGTGCAAGGAGACAACGTCTACTCCTATATTCCTTCGAATCCTCTGTTGTCATCCGCTTCCTCAGCTCAGCTGCCTTTGCTTTTGTCTTTGGGTCCGCTGCCTGTTTTTGGACGTGCGCACGAACCTATTATATCATCATCGTTAGCCATGCTTACTTCCTACTCAGGAATTGGGCTCGCTAGCGCTACAACCTTATTCGTTGTGATACTCTGCTTCTATACTCGGCTGCTCCGAAAGTCTGACTTGGCTACCTGAGTGCCGCTGCTAACGCAGGTACTCACTAAAGTTCTGGAGCTTCAACATCCTTGAATCAGACACATACTGGTGGCATGAGCTTATCTTACTTTAAAGATACATCAAGTAATAATGCACGCTATGTGACGGTACGTGCTAGTGTTGTGTGCCACTCTCTTCCATTAGGATTCTACTTTGATGACAATGCTAGATCTCTCTTCCGATAGGTATGACCGACGACGATTGCTTTCGTTGCACTAGTCTTCTCTTAGACTAAGCTCTCAACAGGGGGTTCGTATTTCGTTATCACTATATGAAACTGTCCTTTGACCTAATCTCTTAAAGGGTGTCATCCACTATCATGTTGCCGTCAAGAATTTCGAGGTTCCGACTTCCAATCGCGAAACATTTTATCAAACGTCATTCCCTTTGATGTAGCCAAACTATCGGATGATGAGACCTTCCTGACGCCTCGCTCGCTCAGTGCGATCTCTGGCACTGGTTTGTTCCAATCACGCGAATCTACGGAGCCCTTCGTAGTACTAGAATAAAGAACTTGAACGTTAGTGCCCTGTAACTCGTCTTCCCCGGGTATTTGGTGACACCGAGGACCAATCTCGCTTGAGTACTGTTTGCCATCCTATTCTGATATCGACATCTTTCCGGTCTGTCTTCATGACGTGGAACTGAGATCTAAAGATCCTGCGTATAATTGGTATGTTATCAGGAGGCCCATAGTTAGGAAACGACCATGTTAGGATCAATGTTCCTCGATATCCTTTATGATTAATATCGCACTCCAGTAAGGATGGCAGTTCTTTGACGCAGTATGGGAGCTTTGCTAGCGATGAAGGGTCTAACGCGTTTCGGTCTCGGCTTTCGTCAATTACTGCACAGAATGAGATGGGAACCTCGGGATCATTCTTGTTTAGTTGTTGCGAGACGCCTCGTGGATAAAGACAGATAGGTTGATAGTGTCGTTTCCATTGGAGTTTACCCTATCATCAGGTTAGCAACTACCACCGCCAAGCACTAGGTATCCTTTGTACATCTTGCTCGACTTCTGTCCCTATAACCCATCTACAATTCCCATTTCGGTCGAATTTCGCTCTGTGGAAACCACGCAAGGCGGTACTGGCAACCACAGGTTTCATGGTTGGTAGTGGGCAGCCATCATCGTCCACGTCTTTTCCGAAAAGGAAACCGTTGTTTCGGTGGTGTGGGAGTTTTAACCTGTATGTTGGTCCTAGACTATGAACGTCCACCAGACGCTTTTCTAACACGGCTTCCTCGCTTCGATCATTTGACACGATGGCGTTGTCCTTGGCCAAGTAGACGCTGCCAGCCCATCGGCATGAGATAGCTAGCTTGTTGCCAAACCAACCTACCCAGACCGGGATGCCTAGAATGTACTGGCGATGTGACTGAATATTATCATTGTGGCCAGTTAGAAGCATGCAGCTCCATCTATCACGCAGTGCATCCGAAATACGGCAAGCCACAGCGGGATGGTTACCGAAAGGGATAACCACATCATATCTGGTCAGTGTGCACGCCGTAAACTCTCCGATGGTCTTGCCATCTTTTGTGATGGTACAGTTTCCACTGGGACGTCGACTAAGCGAGTTCTGCGACATGCCTAGATCAAAAATCGATTGGGGACACCAAGACCAGGGTCCACAAGCTGTGACTGGCACCTCGCCGTGGAAGAGATCACTGCAAAAAGTCTTTCCGAAATGTGCGAGCAGTTGACGAGTGTTTTGGGGACCAGCCAACGTAGAATCAAGCGACTCGTCGAAACACATTAGGCCAGGAATGATTAAGCGATCTTTGGCCCATGATGTAACACGAGCACGCAAATTCAATAGTAAATCTCGTAGACTTGAGATCGTTGTAGCGCCAGACACTCCGGTAGTCCTCAGCCTCCGAAGTATGTCTGTGGCAATGAAATGGCCGTGTCGCGGGACGAGGCCGACTCCATCAAGCATATGTTCTACTCTGTAACGAGCAAAGTTGTCCAATGCTTCGACATCGTCCATATTCATAGTTCCAATGCTTTTCAGGTCCCAAGCGAGGATATCGTGGTCCAAATCTTTTACCAATGGCTTGTCTGTATGCCGTCTTGGATCCTTGAACAACACCTTCACCGGGTGGCGTCTTGAAGCAAAAATCTCAGCAGCTGTCCATCCTCGTGTGAACCATGACGAGAGTATGAGAGCCACAGGAGGGCTACCGTTATCACTCCATTCGAAGTTAATCAGCTCTTGGTCGTGAACAACTGTAACTGCGGCCCTCTCATAATTGGTCAGCATGCTGTAAATAGCCGTCGTTCTTGCTGGGCCGGTTGGAATAGAGATGGCATCCCACCAAACTCCGGAACAGCCCAAGTCCTCAGCAGTGTCCGTGAAGTAGTCAAATAAGCAGGCGTTCACTTCGCCCGAATCTCTACCACGCTCGCCAGTTCCATCTATCCAGACGTGGGAGGGTGCCATATACCTCTCACACACCCCACACAAGGAAGGCTTATCAGTCGTCGTACGCCAGGCAGTCGGGGTCCACGGGCTTCTCGGGGAAGGATGTGTTGGCTGTTTACTTGCGCGTTTGAATGATTTATTTAAAATATCCTTTGGGTACACAAATGTCCGCTCACAATCCTTCGATTCGCACTTATGGCACTGTGCTACTAGTGTAGTATTCTGGTGACTGAACAGGCAGGATTGCTCTGTGCAGTCTTGGTGCGGATTATCCTGGCCCTCGATTAGGGCGGGCTTCTCCAATACCACGGACGCAATTTGAGGCAAGTCGGCAATTCCGCCTGATCCCAGTAACGACACATTCCAGAACCTATTTGGGCACGCCGCACGCCGCCGGCATTCCTCCGTGACTTTAAGTGCACGAGCTTCGTAGTATGGGTTCAACGTGAGTAGCAGGCCTCCGAGTCTGTTATAAGTATGCTCATGGGCTTCGAAAAGACGCCAGTCGTCACTCCAGTCTCTACCATAGGCGACTCTGAACGCCTATCGACACAGATCGACAAAGCCGTCGAGGTTAAGGCAGAGGGAAGTGGGCAGTTTTTCAACGTCTCTGGTTGTGCTTAGGCCGTATTTGGTAACATTGAAGTCGTCTCGGAGCACTAGCCTACCGTCCTCGGGTAATATTTCGAGTAGGATCCCCTGTAATAGATGGATAAGGTTCGGTGTCCAACATGCTAAGATCCTCACGATGAGAGCCTCAAGACTTGGCCATCCGCATCGGGGAACTGCCTTCTCTAGAGCACTTCGCCGCCGCTCACATGCTTGATTTCTGCATTCGCTAGATACGATATGTAGAGTTAGCACCCACTCTCCATCACCAGAGAATTTCGTAACCGATCAGGAGCAGAATCCCCGGTAATAAAGGGGTAATATCAAGATATGTTAGAAAGGAGGGAACAGCCTCCATGCGTTACTCACCGCAGCTGTACCATTTCAGCAATTATAAACACATACGCCAGAATTTCTCGGCCCAAGCAAGCTGGATACTCTGAGAAGCCCGGAGTCCGCCTGTTCCGACCCCCCCCCCCCCCACGGTCTTTGGCTAGTAGAGGCATCCCAGGTACGCGATACCAGCTTTTTGAATTCATCGAATGGACCTGAGTGAACTCGATGCTCTGAAAACGACTTGAGGCCGATCGCCTTGGCCCGTACATCATTCTCACATCCTTGTGACGTACGTAACGAGTCCGGTTGGGGTGGCAAAAGTAGCGGGCTATCAAGAGTGATAGGAGTGAATGAAACATAACTTTGAAGGCCATTCTGTTTTTTATAGAGCACCTTAGGTTTGTCAGCGGGATCCCATGGCCCAACCGTCGTTTGACACATGTTAAAAAAAGATTCAGGTCCAGGGACAGTGCAGGTAAACGACTAGTAGGACTTGAGAATTATCACCAAGTATCAATTTATCTCTTAACGGGAAAGTTGACAGGTAGATTGCTAATGCGGTGTTCGGAGGTTTGTAATGAGAAGCTTACGACATCTCGCGGCTTGCAACGAGGTGCTTTTCTATCGGCTTCACGGAATAGAGTTATTCCTCTGCACGCCACAGTACCTAGGTAGTTCTACGAGAGGCTTAAACATTGCTCTAATTCAGGAAGCGATAGCGAGGGTCCATACGACTACACTTTGTTATGCGCTCACCGTCTCCTTTCATTCCAACCTTTTGGTAAACAGACATAAGGAAACGAAATTTGCATCTGCCACATTCCGTTTGGTAGCTGACATGGAGATAAATGACAGCTGCAGGGAAGATTGAAACGGGGCAAATCTCTCAGGGCGGTTTACCACTAAGTACCTCCGTAAGAAGCTGGATATAGTCAAGTATTCAAGACCTTATAGAAAACCTGAAGGGGAGTCCCAAAGCCAAGACTCTGCCCGAGTACCTATAATAGAGCACCGAGTCAAACGAAAAGATATGTTAGATACCCTAGTGAGAAGACTGGTTAAGAATTGATGTTGGTAGTGAAAGGTACGGTATATGAGCTGATCTTGTGTATCAAGTGAGTTACTAGCTATTGTAAGTGAAGGAGGGAAGCCCTGCTTTATATACACATCCACGCTATGTCTCTATGTACTGTACCTGACAGTGGTCCCTTGTACCCTATTTCAACAGTTGGAATACAGGCATATGGTATATATACTTGGAATCGAGAGTACCTGGCTAGGTCCCGGGAATCAGAGCAGAAATGAAACTTACCTGCAAGACCATCAGCCACAACGATTGAAGAGCACGTTAAACTCATCTGAGGAACACCCATTATCTCCCGTTGCCGAGCCTAAGGAGCTCAATTCCCAGGATCATATGCAGAATGAGAGTATATCGTAGTTGATAACTGATTGGGATCTTCAAACTTTCGATAACACCACTATAGCTTCCTCAGATGATTCTGCTAATATCAACCTTCTACGTACCAGGTAGGTAAATACACATATCGCTCAACATAGCAGTGCCGAAGCATCATCTAATCTCGACACCGTAAATGATCTTACCAATAGCACAGAACTTTGCTTGCCACTATATACAGCGTTCCGTAAACTCTGGGCATTCCTGCTGACGTATTCATATGTCCATTGACTAATACAGCTACGCGTCATTATACTTCTCTTCGCTAACCTAAGTTAGAACGAGGCAGCCCACATAATTCTATATATCTCGATTGTCACCCCCCCAACCCCAACCCCCCCCAAAAAAAAAAACCAATAGTTGCTAAGCCAATTATACTCTTGACAAACTACCTGCCTAGTATTCTAGTCTAGGACAATAAGGCAAACACCCCCTTTTCGAGTTCGCTTAGAACCTGCAGATCTGCTATGTCCACGCCATAGATACCGTCCAGCGACTCCCGCGTACATCTATCCATTTACACAACACTAGCCGAAGTCATTAGCTACAAGACTTAAACAGATACATATAAGTCATTAGATTGGTAGCCGTGGCTATCAGGTGATGCAAGGGACCTACCGATTGCCTACCTAAGGAGCCTTAGGAGCCTTACACAACTACGAAACCCCATAAATATCCGCTATACAGATCCTTCCCGGCGCTGTGTCACCTTCCACCTCCGGCTCCTTCCCTGGTCTCTTCGGGACCTCGATCCGAAACCCCCATACATTTGTGGGTGGTAGTTAACTCTGATAGTAAGCACAACCGCAGTTACCGCTCCTAACTACGTGACTCGTGACCGAACGAGCGACTGGAATATGTTCTGGCGTCGTATTCTCCCTACCTAGTCTACGAACCCCATATGGCGCCGAGTCGTAAGGAGATTCGGGACCGACAGAAGGCCTTAATTTAAGCTTCGCCCACGCATCGCCTTGCCGAATCCTTCATATAAGCATCGACCTTCCGCCGTGCCGTGCCACCACACCGCCGGCAGTGAGACGCGGGGGAGGAAAAGTACAATGCGTATGATACGATGGTGATGTTATCCAAGGTTACGAAGTTGAGACGGAGGTTCGAGATGCCAAAGGGAAGCCTCCCTTAACGTACACGGAGGTATCCTGCGCCCTCACGTAAGCAACTCCGAGCCCGAACCCCCCCAAACGAGCGTCGCAATCTTATCATCTATCCTGCTACTAAGCAGATCTTCTAGGCGCGGTAGAAACGACACTTGTGCGCGAGGAGCTCTAGACCTAGCTACACACGCGGCACGGCTATCAGACGCGTATGTCCTTTACCCTACCGTCTCAAGTTTAATAATCACCTGATATTGTTATTTTCTCAGAGAACCTGAAACTCGAAATTCGTCTATTACTATACCTACCTACCTAGGTACGTGTATGAGCCACCTAGCTTACCTACTAAAGGTAGAACGGCCAAAAATAGGTATGTAGGCACGGGAGCGGGTGTGACCCAAAAGAGCCTCAAGCCAAGGCGAGACGGACAACCGGTCTATACACCCTGCATGCTTGCATCTGCATTATGTACACGTCTTACTACCTATGTAGGTACGTTCCTCCATACATACCTCAAATGCACACAGTGTGATCCCTCGCTATGTAGTTCTTACCTAAGCCCCCAACGAGGCGGTAACTTCTCACCACACACCCTTCATCCCGCGCAACCTACCAAGTACCTACCTATAGCATGCACCGCATTATGTATGGCGATGGCGATCTATAGGCCATGTCCGTGTCCGGTAGCTGTCAGCAGCGGCAGCAGCAGCAGTAAGAAGTAAGCCATCTGCATTATCTATCTCCCGCCACCCCAGCTTATTATACCTCGGCACTCACGCACGCATCCTCCCCTGACACATCGAAGTCGCATTGCATCTGTCTATCGTATCTGCACGACCTTCCCTCCCGCAGCGCAGCGCAGCGCAACGTCCCCCAAAGTCGGGACAGTCTTCATTTCCCTACCCATATTGCTTGCTCGCTCGGTCGCTTGCTTGCTTGCTTGCTGCAGAATACCACTTAAAGATGGCCCGGCCCCCTCGCGACCCGCCCCACGCGATTTAGAAAATTCTACCAGCAACTTAGCTCTCTTTTCCTTCTTGATGATCCTTATAAAAAGAACCTTCCATCTGCCGTCATCAATCTGAGACGGTTCGTCGACTTACGTATTTGCAAAGATACTTGAAACACGCCCCCAATCGCTATGCGATTTCCACTGATGGGCAACGTTACCGTCGGATGAACGACGATTATACTCCGACCTTATATACCGTCACCGTTATATCTACAGTACGCGTAGGCATGTGCATCTCTGGAAGTCGGCCCCGAATCGTATTAAAGGTAGCTAGGTATGTATCCGAGAATAGCCCTACGTCTCGCCGACAGGGGCGAGGTGATGGCCGAAGCCGAATGGCGCGTTGATCAACTGCTGTGTCTATGTATATACCTACACAGCATTAGGAGAACCCTTTCTCCCAAGTGCACAAGCGACATGCCTCAAGGCGGCACACGCCGGCCCCGGCACGGCCCGTCTATCTTTACTCTAGCTCAGGAAAGGATGAGGATCTATATTCCACCATGATATTGCTCTCGTTTGGAAGCCGGTCCTGAATCTCCTCTAATGTTTCCTGGGGTTCTGTGTGGGAGTAAAGATAATATTGGTTTCGAATGTACGAATGAGTCCTCTAGCCCGAGCCCAGATTACCTAGCGCCACGCTTTGTCTATATTGCTTCCCATCCCTAAATATAATCATAACTTCGATCGCGACAGTCATTCAGGCACGTGACCTTCGAGTCCAGCGACGGTAGCCAAGTTCACTTGGCTCAGTTGCTCGTGAGCTTCGCCGCTCAGCCCGACTCCGGCGAGTAGAGCTACGGCCTCAATGACGTCCTCCGGCTCCAGCATATGCCATTTAGCTAGAGTCACCTTCGTGCTCGCACCGATCGTAACGGTGAAGACGTGGCTGCTCTCGACTTGCGTGCCGCTGAGACCATTCAGGGCTCGGAACATGTCTTCGTCGGTGAAATCGTCGCCCATGCACAAGATGAAATCTAGCTTTCCTTCAACGCCCTTTACGCCTGATGGGGCTATGTGTGCAATGTCGGAGTTATAATCGTTGACTAGGCGTTTGGCTATTTCACCCTTATTGATGAAAGTTGGTCGCACCTCGAGGTTGGCCTTGCCTTTCATGACGTCGACTTCCCACTTCTTGACTACAGTCGCCTCGAGCTCCTTATGTAGTGCCTGCGATGAATGTAGGCCCTGTTCGGGATCGGCCTGGCGATAGTGCCATGTCAGGGCGCAACGTTTGCGCTCTATAAATGAACCTAAATAGACACCATGTTAATCATCGAGGTCCCGAAATGTCATGGTTTCGTGTATGTAGAGCAGACTCACCAGGCACGCGGTCGGTATATTTCTGGAAGACCTCGACCACATCCGCCTGCCAACTCATATCCAACTTTTCAGCCAGATTCTCCCAAGTCTCCTTGCCGGGGTGTCTAATAAAACTCCCATGCTCGGCACTGAATCCTAGTTCGGGGATGTGACCTAAATGCTGCTGGAGGAAGTCCTGATCTCTGCCCGAGATAATCCACACGGCATTACGATGGTCAGCCGCTAGAGCCTTCAATGTTTGAATGACGCGTTCCGACGGGATAGCCGACTGAGGATCCCTGACAATGGGAGTCAATGTGCCATCGTAGTCGAACATAAAGAGGCGCTTGCCGGCATCGCGATACTGCTTCAGCATCAAAGTGCGGTCCAGCAAAGGCGTAACGTTCTGGTTTTTGGTTGACGCCAGGGTGCCGACGAGCTTGCGAAGGAACTTCGCGATCCAGCTTTGAACGTTTTGTGTGGTGACGTGCCGGTAGAGACTTGATTGCATAGCCATGCGTTTTTCAGCGGACATGGTGAGTGCATTATTAATTTGGTGGGCAACGTCAGTGAGATCCCAAGGGTTTATGTGTATCGCGTCGCGCAGACTACCTGCAGTGCCGCTAAACTCGGACAGGATTAGCGGACCGTGTGTGTCGCGTTGGCACACGACGTATTCCAGACTAGTGGTGTTCATGCCATCTCGAACCGACGTGATCAAGCCAATATCTGCGGCTCTCAACAGCGCAAAATACTCTTCCGGCGACAGATACTGCGGATAATGCTGCACTGGCGAAAACCCTAGGCTGCCGTACGTGCCGTTGATTCTCATGACCAGCTCGTTCACCCTGCTTGCTATCTTGTTCTCCGGCTCCTCACCCCCCTCTTCGATGGTATTTGGCGACGTGACTTGGATCAGGACGACCTTCTCTCTCCACTCGGGGTAGAGCTCTAAGAATCTTTCGAACGCCATGAGCTTCTGGGCAACGCCGCGGACACTATCCAGTCGGTCGCGTCCCACAATGATTTGTTTATCCTTATAAAGCTCCTTGAGGGCGTTGTACATCTCTGACACATCGTTGGACCAAGCCATATGTTCTACCTTGCCAACATCAATGCCAATTGGGAAGACGCCGACTTCTACGCGAGACCCGTACGCATCGACGCCGACAGAATCGGACGGGAAATCGAGAATCCGCGTGCAGCAACTTGCGAAATGACGCGAATAGCTATACGACTGGAAACCAACGAGATTGGCACCGAGCATACCCTCAAGCACCTCTTTTCTCCGCGGCAAACACCTCAAGAATTCGCTGCTAGGGAACGGACAATGCAGGAAGAACGAGATATACATATTGGGCGCCCGTTGTCGCAGCATGGTGGGAAGCAGCAGGAGATAATAATCGTGAATGACCACAATGTCTCCAGGCTTGTATATCTCGATGATCTTGTTGGCGAATTTCAAGTTGGTGCGGAAGTAGTCAGCCCACTCGACACGCTCCGACCGACCATCGTTTGGCTCGTGCTGCTTGTAGTGTAATAGGGGATATAACGTGTGTTCGGCGTATCGCCTCCATCGCGCTTGGTCATTTAACGTGATACCCTCTTCGCTCGTTTCGGTATCGTCGGCGAGCCACACAGGAATTGTCTTGATACGCTTGTCATGGGCTAGCAGCTGCTCCAACTTCGCTTGGTGTTCTTGCGGAATCCACAAACCATCGACCTCAGGAGGTGTTGGTGGCACCTCGCCGTCTAACGGGACGGGGGCAGAGAGTTGACTGAGACCAGGAATATTAGCTGTGGTGTCGGAAAGGACCTCTGGCGCGGACAAAGACTCAGCGGGTGATTCAATTTCACCAGTCCACGCAACAACGGTGTGATTCCAAGGCGCATCGTCGGACGAGAGGTACGAGAAGGAGTCGAAGAGGGCCGACTGGCCGCGTCGATAGCCCAGTTCCTACCAGGTGTTAGTTCACAAGGGATATAACAGTCGAAATTATACGAGACTAACCCAGTCGCCGCTCTTGTGGTACTTGAGAGAGTGAGGTGTCGTGAAGGTGACTGAGATGATGTTGCCGCTGAGAGCCAAATCAGGGGCGGCAGCCTTGATTTCCGAGATAGACTCTCTCCGCCCTCTTACTGCTATGCTCATCCGTCGCAAAACCTCGTGGGGAGAGGTAGCGCCTTTTACCAAATTCATAGGAGAGGATACGTCCGAAGGGGATTGCGTTTGAGGCGCATTAGAGCCTAGGATTCGCTGCTTGGCAGGGTCTTGTGTGAAGTAGCCCGGGCTCGCGGTTTTGGCAGAGTCGGTGCTCGATCGTGAGAGGTAGGTGGAGGCTTGGATACCCGGGGTTACAGGAACTCTGGTTACAGAATCTCGTTCATGCGGAGGCAACTCGGGCGAATCTCGCGAATCGCTTTCCACGAGGGACTCGCGAGGGGACAATGACATCTGTTCGGCCTCCCTTACAACGCTGTTGTCGATTATGGTCTCGGCTTCTTGTTTGCTTTCTGCCATGGTTATCTATTTAGCTTCGCTTCTCTAGAGAATAAAGGCGTGGCGCAACGTCGCGATTCTAAGGTACGAGCGAACTAGCAAACAATGTGTACGGAGCAATAACACAGGAAGGAAGATAGAAGAGCAAGGCAGAAGAGACTCAAGTAGTAGCTGGAATAGTAGAGGTGAACGAAGGCGGTCAGTAGTGAGGGGATTATAATCCAAGGGCCTCGACAACTAGACAATGGAGAGACATTGACAAGCTGTTCAGGCGCTAGGAACGACAACGAAGGTTGGTTAGGTAGACATAGGCACGGTGACAAGGTCAAACACGGGTAATGTAGGGAGAGAGGTAGATTCTATGTGATGGGCCAGAACGACATGGGCTCCAAGGCTCATTAGCGGGGCTCCCATCGGTGCTTCCATCGTGATTATGATAATTGGCTTATTCCAAGCTAAGGTATGATGACAGTGGGGCATGGAAGCATAACTGATACCTGATAGTGAAGGAAAGAGGGATGGCAGATGCAACCTGGAGGTTTTGCTCCTACGCACGCGAAGTGGGTTATCTGACGACAAGTCTTTTCTTCTGTCGTGTGAATTCCAACTTGGCGGTTCGTTCCGATTGTCAGAGGTGCAGGGCGGGCAGATCAGGTACGGAAAATATATACTTGGATATTATAAATGCACCATACACTCAATCGAATAGAGAGAATATGTATGCACGACGCGTTGCGCGAGAAGCGAAACGAAAGCCCAGCCTATTATAAATAAATACAGAACTCCTCAAATGAATGGTGCAGATGTTGTGTTGTGTATGCGGTGATGTTGGATGGCGGGGTATGCGCTGTGAGCCTGTAACGCTGGCACATGCTGAAAGATCAGGCTGGGAAGAATTGAGAAGACATCATGGACATGGGAAGAAATGGAAAGGCATCGAAAGGGTATTGGTTAACCGGCCCGTTCTGGACCGCTACAAAATACATGTACATACGTACCTTGCAACAATGACGTAGTTGGCTTGTAGCGCCTTAGCAAAAAATAGCCTAAATGTGACTTCAGAGAGAGAGAGCAGGAGTGTCCGAGGTATTTATGTTTGGAAACGACTGGGCGGATATCCATAATTGACAAACCGAAAACATGGAATTAGCGGTCGAACGGCGTTACGGCTATACATACATAGATATCTCCACTGTATAAACCTCTCACATGTTCTTTGTTCTCATCATACGTCTTATCGATCTCATGTAAAAGCTCTAATACATGTAGCGAATGGCGTTGTGAAAATTCAATAGGTACATCCGAGTAACCCGCTATCGGATGTCAGCAAGCCACTTCATGTTCATGTTGGGATGACATTAGTATACTACCTAGGTACCTACCTACTACATAATAGTAAGTACTCTAGATAGAATGTCTCTGTCGATACGCACCGATTGGATGTATGCAATGCTGTCTTAACCCCCTAACAGGTGGAAGCTTTATTATGTTCGAGACCAGCCTATGTCTCGGTTGTAGGCAAACGGCCCTTTTTTGGGCGTATAAGTGTGGCTCGTCCGCCAAATGAATAGCTCAACCCCTTTTATACATCGGGTAGATGTAAGAACTTGAGGTGGCGAGGTTGTGATATTATCAACTGAGCTAAACACTCGGCAGGGGACAAGCTCGGATTCTAGATGAGGCATAAATATGAACTTGGATTCATAGAGGCTGTATTGGGTCGGCTGGACCGAGCAATTTTGGAATGAGTGATTATCGATACATCTTGCTGTTGTATGTATGAGAGTATTCGCAACTTGGTACCCCCACAATGCAGCCGACATCAAACCCTTGAAGTATTGATTTTGCGCTCTCGACGTATCGCCCTCTTGATTACCCTGTATATATAACTTAGTTCCGAGGTATTTTCGCGACGGCAGCCCATAGGAAGCGCGCCCCGGGTTTTGGTCGTCGCAATAATGTTCGCATTGCTGAAGAAGGACAATAGGGCCTATGGACACCACGAAAAGGGGGCTCACGGCAACTGTGGCGCTAGAGGCTCTACAAGTAATATTCGTTCAATATCGGTAACCCGAGATAGTGGAACAGAACCTAGGTCTAGAGGTCGCTACGTTGTTATTATCTGCCGAGGTTCCCAACAACGCTGCCGACCATAACGGCCACCTCGCGATCCCATCCATTGCTCTTCTCCGCCTCCCCCTTCGGTGCCTTCACCTTAGCAGTAGTAATAGTGCTTGGAGGTTGGCTACCTTGGATAACGCATTCCCTGATGGCATCCCCGACGGCATTACGGTTCGTTTTTAAAGTACGGGCCGAAACGCCGCCGCGGTTTACGATTTCCTGGACCCGCGTGGCCAGGCTGCCCGCCATAGTTCTCCAGAAGTAGGATGCGAGCGAGCCAGTCTCGAGGTAAGCAAGCAGAGGTTGCAGAAGATTCGACTTCTCAGACGAAGCATTTTTATGTGCAGGTAAGAGCGGGTGCGCTGGCGGTTTCGTCGTCCCGAGGATGATCTCTAAGGCAATTATGTTTTGACATCGAGCCGAAACTTCTGCTAAAGTCCGGTCTAACGATGGCAGTGTCGCAAGCGACCTTGCAAGCGATGCGATAGAGCTTTGCAGAGCATTGCGTAGGTATACCTCTAGAGCTTGGAGGAGTAACTGAGGAGTCCACTTGTCGGGCTTTGCGCTGAGTGTTGGTGATATAAGGTAGAGGGTTACGGCAGCAGATATCGTTCGCGCCTTGGCTTCTTCGCTTTGTGCAAAAGTAGCCGTCCCCGAAGCAGAGCCAATGTTGAATTCTCGTATGATTTGCTCCGATGCGTTTCTGACAGACTTCTCAATCGGCGCAATGATGGTGTCTTGCAGACTCTTGATCGCGTTGACTCGATCGAGCTTATACCCTTCCTCGCCTACGGTCTTCTTGTCTAGGATTTCTCTCAGAGACAAGAGCGTATGCGCACAGCGAACTAGCGCCCTGTGGTCTTCCTTCCTATTACCAGTACTACTAGTAGTTATTTCGGCATGTTGAATCTCAAGCTGGCGACCTAACTGAAGGCATCTACCGACAGACCTTCCCAGCTTCAAGGTTTCCCATAACCTTGCGGCGACCTGGCGTACCTCGTCGGCCTCGGCATGTTTCTGTATGACCTCCTTTTCAAGCTGTTTGTAACTCTCATTCAAGCTCTTGACCTGATTATCGATCTCGGATATTATCTTTCCACTAGCTTCGGTTTGGTCCTTAGTATGAGTTAGAAGTGGAATGGCAGAGCGAGTCGTGAGAAGATCTATATGAGAATCGACTTCTTGGGCGTCAAAGAGCACTTTAGACAAAGGCGTCGAGAGGTCGAGCGGAGTATCGTTTGGGTTGTTTGTCGCGAGGACGAGAGTGTTCGCGAAGTGGGAGGGACTAAAGCTCGGGTCGAGGAAGGCCTCATAGTCGATGTATGATGCGTCTTCTTCCTCGTTAGCTGCCATTTGCACAGTCAAGACACATCAGTGTCCAATTAGCGCCAGTTCGATGAATGATGCATGAAACAAAGCACAACGAATTCGATAAGATGAGATCCACACTGGAATTCGGCAGGGTCCAGTGCCCCACTAGAGGTAACTCAAGCCACGCATCATCTCAGTTGCCCAGCCACGAGAGCCACAACCACGTGTAACACAAAGGCCTGGCTTTACTGGCACCGTATCGTTATATCTTGAACCTTTACACTTTCTAACCTTCACAACAACGTATTACGGATTAGTTCACAAGCCGTCCTAGTATTTCTCACCATTCATAAGGCATTGATAACAGTACCATCAAAAACAGTAACGATGTATTAACCAATCCTAGGTAGTTTTCCCAATTCATTACAAGAACCGATTCCCATTATCATTTCATCATAATCTGAATGCATCCATCCATCTCGTAACCATCCCTCCCCCATATCCCGTGTCCCAGATTAAATGCCATAACTCTTAAACCCAGCGCCGTCATTCTTCTTCTGAGGTGCGCCGCCCACGCCCGTGACACCCCCAACCGTGTTTCCGACTGAGTCCGTGACGCCGCCGACGGTGTTGCCGACGCCCTCGGTAGTCTGGCCCGCAACGTTTCCGACGCCTCGAGTCGTCGAGTTCAGGCCCTTGCCGACTCCCTCGGTCGTGCTGCCAACTGCGCCGCCGACGCCTCCAAGCAGACCGCCCTGGCCGTTGGCCTTCTCGCCGCCTGTGAGGACGTTGTCTACTCCGCCGACGAGGCCGCCTAGGAGTCCGCCATTCTGGTTGTTCGACATTTTGGGGATAGTGTTATTGTTCGTGGTTTGTGTTGAACTATAGCGTGGTTGATGTGTTTTGGTTTTTTTGATGGAGCGATTAAGTCTCTTCTGGTAAAGTTGCTTATTTGATTTGGTGATCATTTCCTCCTTCCAAGCAGCCCAAACTTCTTCATCTTATATGATGTTGAAAAGGCCGGTTCCAGTCTTTCACTCTCACGAGCCACATGATGTGATGTAATGCCTCACGTAAAAGATCCTTTTCACTGGAGAAGAAACGCCACATGAGCGCATACCTCTTTGTGGCTTGCGTCAGACCCCTGGGTTGGTGTGGCTAGAAACTTGTTTCATTCACCTCTTTCATCAAGTTCTAGAACCGGGGTCTAGTCTTTCAAGAACCACTAGGATTCCAGATCGTTGACTTGCGGCTCGGAGACTTTTCTAGAAAATTGTATGATTTGCTGATCTGGATCTGTAGGACGACAGTGACGCTAATGGCCCTAGTGACCAGTGGCCAAGACCGGGTTACCACTGGCGTCATCTACGGCGGATCGCCGATGATCGGTAGATCGGACGACCCTCAACGTCTAGCAGAAGCAAACGTCGTGAGATGAATGACGTCGCCACCTAATGGCAGACAATGCTCGATTATGATTAGACAATTCGTTTAAGTCCTCCCTCAGATAGCTCGGGCCTCAGGTGAGGTTTCACAGCGCCGCTTAGACTAAGACTTTCGAATGAGTAGAGCAAATGCCTCGGCATAAGACCAACTGGTAAGGGACCCGTCTCAAGCACTACGGAAAAGGCGAGTTTGCTAAGTCCTTGATGTTCAGTTTACTAAATTGTGTTAGAACATTGGATATACCTATATCGAAATCTCTCTACCTCGATAGTGCTGGAAAGCCACGGCGTCGCGGATACAGATCCACATCGATATATATGTAGAGATAAATCGGTTGATCTAGGTAGTGTCTTGACTCGTGGCAACAAATTTCTGGACAGTATCCGACAGTACGGAATTCTAGGCCTTAGTGGTAGTCCTGACCCGAAACCCAAATGCCTTGGGAATTCCCACCATTGGTCATTGGGCTCATAGCGTCATCATACAGGAAGCTACAGGCTCTGAAATCAGGGGTTCCCTGAGTCGCATAACGAGGCACTCCACATAATCGAACGACCGTCCGATGAGAATCGGTCGATACCTACATCCTACCTAATAACGCATACCAAGCTACAGGCAAAGCGTTCTCATATTAGTAATCTCAATCGCAGCTAGTCATTCCTACAGCCTTCGCAATCGGCAATAAGCGAGAGAGTTAGAACGTTTAGCCCATACTACAGTGGACAATGAATGACACACGAGTATTTTCACATACATTCAGTCAGTATTGTTTCCCATCACGGGGACTTGTAATGGAGCCAATAGGGTATAACCATATAATTATATGGGGAAAGTATGCCGCCATCAAAGCTACTCAGCTAGCAATCGTTGCATCGATAAATCATCATCTTATGCTTCTCCTAACAGCACTTCAACAGCAAGCACGCCCCGGGAATCAATAAACGAACACAAACTCCTCGTTCTGGAGGTCAGTCAGGTTTTCAAACGCCCTCTCACCAGGCCTCTCAATTTCCTCATTGGAAGTAGTAGCGGCAGCGTCGCCTTCTTCCGCATTTCTGATATCCTCGGTCCCGCTCGCACGGCTTTGTTGTGCCGCTGCTGCCGCTTCTGCCGCTTCTGCTGCTGCCGCCACCTCCTCCGGGGAATCCAAGCTAGTGTCCACGATGACGGCACTCTTCCCCATCGCCACGCGCCTCTTGGAATGGTTTCTGTTCAGCATCTTCAAGTACAGAGTCGTGATTCCAACTAGTACGATGATAGCGATGTAGAGTGCCAGGTTCGAACGCAAACCTCTGGAATAGCTCGGCGCTTCCGCCTCCGTGTATAGCAACGGACCAACGACGTTGCCGATGGACTGGCCGATGAAGAGCACTGCGTTGGAACACTTTCTCTTGGTGTCGCCGGCTGTGTTCTGTGATGCCCACGAGTATATGAGCGGAGCTATGAGGCGTTAGTAATCGATTCGGGGCTAAACTTCACGGCCAGAACATACTTATACCAGGGTACACCGAGATGAGGTAATACCCAACTAAAAGGGGCGCTTTGGATGAAGTATCTCGGGGAAGCACCATGAGCATCACACAGCCTGCTATCGGGGGCAGGCAGAGACCCGCGATGACAGGGCCCTTCATCTTGATCTTCTGGGCGACGAAAGCTCCGCCGAGGGTGGCGACCAGCTGTACGAATCCGAAGGGGATGTTGAAGAGGATGGTCTCGAACGGGTCGAAGCCGAATGTTCTGACGATTAGCGGCCCGAAAGTAGAGATGCCGCCGGACGGGATGCTAATAGAGAACAACAGTGCGAACCAGAACCAGGATTTAGGGTCAAGCAAAGTCTCCTTGAGGTGATCATTCCTCCACTCGCGGGAAATGACGCCCATCTGGTTCATGCGCAACCTCTCGACGGCGATCAGCTTGTCGTCGTCACTCAGAAACTTGGCTTCTACCGGCGAGTCCGGCATAAAGGTGAGCATGACGAAGCTGAAGGCCACAGTGATAATGCCGAAGAACATAAATATGATCTATATGCTATTGTCAGCGCACTGCAACAGTGGGTGGCAACCTATAGCCATTTGTTACCTGGTAAGAATGCAATTGTGACGATATATGTCCCAGGCCGTAAGTGATCAAGCTGCCGAACTTCAACGCTGTTAGCTTGTGTGGCCTTTTCATTCCTCCTTGATTGAATGTAGCTTACCATATTCGTTATTCCATTCATAGCGCTAAAAACGAAAAGCTCACAGTTAGTATTGTCAATGCCTACATATTGGAATTTCAGGAGTCAAATTTGCTAGGAATCTATCTCAAGCATATGATCCCAAGACAAGCTCTATGGCACAACTTGTACCTCTTAACGATGACAAAGAACTTATTAGAGAAATATGAGAGTACTTACTACCAGTAACTGGTCCTGACCGTCTGTTCTCTTCTTCTCCACCACATCTGTGTGATAGCCACGAAGCTGGGCGCGACGCTGGCCTCGAACACACCCAGGAAGAAACGCGTAGTCAGTAGGCCGCCAAAGTTATGCGCAGCCGCCATGCACGCAAGCGAGACGCCCCAGAATAACACCATAGCGCTGGTGAACTTGGCGATCGGTAGACGCACCAGCAGCCACGCCAGCGGCGCCTGCATGACGAGCTGTGCCAGATAGACGATGCTACCCAACCAGCTGTATTGGTCGCCCACGAGTCCCGTATCGTCGATGAGCCCAAACACGGATGAGTATGCAAGCGTCGCTTTGTCTAGCCCTTGCAGGAAGTAGACGGTGAGCATGAGGGGTAAGATAACAATGTCGATGCGGCGCAGGACGCGCGCTGAATCGGCGGGCGTAATGGTAATTCGCTGCCCGGCCGCATTCTTAGCTAGGAATGAGGCTGCGATATCCCTTCCGCCGTCGCTGCTGGTGCCACTGTTGCCGTGAGGCTGCGCAGCGGTTCCTGACGAGGGAGACGCACATTCGGCCTCTTCTACAGCCGGAGATGCACCCATATTGGCGGGTGTTGTAATTAGTAGTTTCTCTTTACTGACGTATACGTCGTCCGGGGTCGAGGCAGTATTTAAAATAGCAGGATATTACCGGGTACCGGGGTAGACGATGAGGAGTAGTATGCCTCTTGGCTCTTTGTGGTTGCTACTCCGCACGACCCTTACTTAATAAGGATTCAAGGTTGCACGGCTATATTGTTCGATTGACCAATTGGTGTTGTTTGTCTTGTGAGATCGCTGTATTGTGCCACCTGCTGACTTCGGTGAATTTCACTTGAGCGGAATTCTGACAGATTCAGCTGGCAACGGTCTGCCTATACGGGACACCGAGGGTATAAAATGACGAGTAACGTTGACGCGGTATTAGAACGTAGATGTAATAGACGTTGCGGATGTTGTAGAGTGATGTTGTGAGATGCAAACGGGCTACTATAAATTTATTTGTAGGTGAATAAGTTTTCGTCCATTCTTTCCTAGCCATACGCTCTGCCGTAGATAAGAGTCGGCGCCTACCCATTTAACAACGCTTTGTCGTGCATCGAAGCACCTGCCTATACTTGCAGGATCCCATCAAGATATAAGGTTGGAACCTTGTACAATGACACCAAAGCGGGAGAGGAGATAGAATTGGTGACCGAGCTTAACAGCTTTTACCTAAATGGGTAATTATGAGAAAGGACGTTATTGCTGATGACTGTGGTGGCTTAACGGTCCAAGTACATACCTATACGTACAGTTATTATATAAGGTATTCCTCTTGTACGCGTCTCGAAGACAACCACAAGAGAGATATCTTCAATATCCCCATCAGTATTATACTGGGGTTAAGGCTATGGTTACAACAATTCTAAGATGTCCTTTCTTTATGCCATGAGCTTTTCATGGATGACAAAGTCACCATATTCTACACGAGCCGACACCCCAAGCTCGAGATATAGTGTGAGCACTTGTCACGTCGGAGCGTTTTCGCAAGTGAGTAGTTTAACCTTCATTGTTAGCTTTATCACTGAAGTCTTTGGATATCTTGGTTTCAGCGCTCGGGGACTTACAACCAGGCCCAGAGCTATCACGGGTTCGTATAAAATAGCCATATCCTCTAGTATCGCTCCTAACAAGATCTTCTCCGTCTATGCGGTCGCGGGTTGCTGCGCGTACGGAAGGAATGCGCGGTTAGTTTCTGCACGGCTGGTATACTAGGCCAGTCGTATCTTATTCAATTAGATCGGAATCTGTGCATCACCTTGAGGAAAGCTTGTACGCTGTCGCCATGAGTCAACTGATGTTGAAGCTTTTGTGCCGGCTGAGGGTTCGATATAGTATGATTACCTCGGTGTATGGCAATGCGGCCAAGCTGGAGTATATGAAAAGTAAGACTTAGAGTATAAAACATTGAGAATACGCAGACTTGCGGTTAAACTAGATCTTCGGGCGTCCTACATATTATACCAATAGCTCTGCAATATAAATCCGGGGGAAAACGTGCCCGTTCCTACTACAATACGCTTATCATTTATAAATAATACTACATCATCAAAAGGGACCAGTTGTGAAAATAACCGCTGGTACACATCCGGATTTAATCTACTTATATCCGGGATGGGATTGATACCTTCCCCCTTCGAGTGACCAGTAACATGCTAACGCTGATTCGAGGATTTAATTCTATAATTCAACTCGTTGCTGCTTCGTTTATTCCTACCTAACAGCAAGATCTACTTCTACTCATAATAGCTGAGATGTTGGGTTATTTATGGTAGTTAGAGTAAGCATGCAGCACCGATTCAATACAACATGGCCTGTATTGAAGACGGATTCAAGTGCTTAAGTGGTTAGAAGATGACGACATACAATTTGAATATAATGGTACGCAATAAAGACAATATCACATCAATACCGATAGAGGCTGCAATGTCTTGGATTGCATCCCGTTCGCGGCGTAGGGCCATGAATTTCCCATAAAGCCGGAAATTGACTGCCGTCCTAAACCAGAGCCACATGCATCTTGGTTGCGATAAATGAAAAGAAGCATGCAATTAATATGCGTTTCATTTCCACCCTGCCGGAAACAATTTTGGTAGATGGAGTTTCTGATCGGACTTTATACTTAGGCGAATGAACCCCCCCTTTATTGCAATATCTCGCCAGTGAATTGCGGCTACTACTTGTGCGACCTACTGAGTCAGGCAGACGCTCAACAGGGCTGAAATCGGAACGGCTGAGATCTCGCGGGAAGACGTTTGCGTGTCACTCTCCCACCATCACATCTTTAATATAATCATGATTTCACGAAGAAAATCCGGGATTATCACCGGTGGCACAGCCTACTGACTGGGTACCTACCTACGTACAGGGAATGCAACTCTCCGTTTGAAATCAGCAATTATGTTAAAAATAGCCTAGAGCAACAAACTCATAGTACGGTCTTATTGGGATATTGAAATACGAACTCGAGATTACAGTCACGCAAGGG
Source organism: Hypoxylon crocopeplum (assembly GCA_022578875.1). NCBI lineage: Eukaryota > Fungi > Ascomycota > Sordariomycetes > Xylariales > Hypoxylaceae > Hypoxylon > Hypoxylon crocopeplum. The sequence continues at coordinate 208,562 of MU399596.1, read as the reverse complement.
AGCATTTAGAGGGCACTGACCTCTTGTCTCGTGTTCTTTTATCCCATGCATACAGACGGTGTTGGAGTACAAATCAATAGCCTCGATGATTCTATCCTTAGCCATCTTGCCCTTTAAAATCATGGCTCCTAACCATGACATGGTAGAATTAATCTCCTCCTTTCCCCCTTTCTCACTTCCTCCCTAGCTAGGCTGTGAGTTATTGACAACCTACAGCACACATATGACAGAACGGCAACTATTGAAATATGCCTCGTATTGATGACGTCCGGCCCCCTGGCAAGTGGAAGTGAGGGGAGCAACGAGAGAGTCAGGGATTCAGCTACCGATTGGGCAGCGATGTGACCAACCCCGGGCTTCCCCACAGTGAATGACTCTCCAAATCAAGTTCACCCCTTGCACTGTAATAGGTGGAAGCTGATTCCCCTGTTCCCCCACACGAGGCATGCCGATATTTCTCCAAATTCTGCATTCTGATAGCGTGTGCCGTGCATGACGGTCCGCTTAGACCCGGCGGTCAGAGTGCCATCCGAATTATCGTTGTCTCGGTCACGCGGCGTTCATTGCTCTAGACTGTCTGTTCTTGTTCACAAGGGATATGGCACGGATCGAAAACGCCCTGGAATGTGGTCAGCCCGCATAGTCACACAGCCTCAGTGCCGGGGAGGTGACTAGCATCGGGACCAGACGTGGGAAAGCGAGTGGAATCCCATCGGATGATGTCGTGGAATGCTATTAGCCTACCTCACGTCTCCATTCACATCTCACCAACATGTCTCCATATATGAAGGCCACGATTCCTACCTTAAAAATGTACTGCCCTTGCACATCACCCCAAACCAAGCGTCTAACTGTCGGGCTCCTGCTCGGAGGATTCCGAGGCTTTCGGCACTCCAATGAACACAATACAGGCGGCCTTCCTTGTGCTGTGCCAGTTGTACTACCTTGCTGCCGCCGTGAGCCCTTCTGTCGACTTTGTTTGTAACCGATACGCCGGCTTCTCCACCCCGAACGGCATCACCCAATGGCTTGGCATCCGGTACGCCGCCGCCCCAGTCGGCAACTTGAGGTTCGCACCTCCACAGGATCCGCCGTGCAATAGCGGCACTCAGCAAGCAACCCAGGTGCGTGCCCTTCCTTTCCCGAACTAACAACAGAATTTCCCATCTTGAGACGCTCGCTGAGACTTCATTTCCTTCATAATAGCACGGGAAAGTCTGTCTGGCAACTGACAACTCTCCGCCAAGCAGTGGTACATCGGAAGATTGCTTATTTCTTGACGTCTATGCGCCTACCAATGCGACTGAGGACTCCAAGTTACCCGTCTTCTTCTTTATCCATGGCGGAGGTTTCAGTAGTAACAGTAACCCGAATTTCAACGGGTCGAATCTTATCGAAGCGAGCGGCTACTCTATCGTGGTCGTCACCTTCAACTATCGCGTAGGGCCGTACGGTTTTATCACTGATGGTGATGAGATCAAGGCTAATAATGGGCTACGCGACCAGCGGAAAGCCCTAGAGTGGGTGAATCGTTATATCTCCCAAGTTGGCGGCGATCCCGACCACGTGGTCCTTGGCGGCGACTCAGCGGGAGCTGCTAGCATCAGTCTTCAGATGGTAGCCTACGGGGGCAAGGACAGCGGTTTATTCCACGCTGCCGCGGCCGAGTCGGTATCATTCGCTACAGTCCTGACTGTTGAGGAGAGTCAGTACCAATACGATAATTTTACAACCAATCTCGGCTGCACAGGATCCCATTCTCTTGCGTGCTTACGAAACAAGACTATCGAGCAGCTGCAGACGGCAAACACACGCCAGCCATACCCGGGCCAGAGCCAGTCACCGATATATATGTGGAACCCGGTTGTCGATAATGACTTTCTCACGGACCTCACGTACGCCGCGTTCGCCAAAGGCAGATTCGTAAAGATCCCCGTGATCTATGGCGATGACACTAACGGCGGAACCACCTTCACACCGAGGGACACATCGACGCTCGCTGAGAGCGAGGAATTCCTACGCGATCAGTTCCCATACATAACTGACTTGCAGCTGCGGAAGATCGAGAGCATGTATCCGAATCCGAACAATAGTAGCTGCCCCAGCACCGGCTGCTACTGGCGACAGGTCAGCAACGTCTACGGCGATATGCGGTACATGTGTCCCGGGTTGTACATCTCCTCTGCGATGACGGTGTTTGGCGTCGGCCGTTCGTACAACTACCGGTATAACGTCGAGGACCCGACGCAGGTAGCCCAGGGCCTGGGTGTGCCTCATACGGTGGAGCTAGGGGCTATATGGGGGCCAGGAAGCGGTGCTGGTTTACCGGCAAGCTATACGAACAATGGCACCAACGCTGCTGTACTCCCCGTGATTCAAGCGTACTGGCTAAGTTTCATCCGCACGTTTGACCCGAATACACACCGATACCCAGGCTCAGCGACGTGGGAGAGATGGAGCGTCTGGAAGCAGAACAGGCTGCTGTTTCAGACAGGAGGGAAAACAACCATGGAGACAGTGGATAAGAACACACAGAGCCATTGTCAGTACTTTGCAAGTATTGGCATCGCTGTACGGCAATGAAAGCATTTGGATCGCCACGGTGTTCATCTCAGGGCCTAGATCGGCGAGGGCGAGTTCTGTCTGGCTCTGCGTTGTCACTTCTAGGAAATATAGAAACCTACCTACGGGCTCATCTTCCTATATTTGGCCCAGAGGCAGGATTAATTGGTTAGAGATAGACGGTGGGCTCGTGATACCCGTTGGGGCAATTAGGATAGCCCTCAAGTAAACCTTGAAATAGAAACAGACCTTACCTACACTGTCACCTATCCGTGTGTCTCTCACTCTTAAGTCCTTTTATTGACCAATTAGATTCCGTAGAACATATTCAAGCTCATAAACTACAAAGTACCTTACAGTTTTCAGCCTTAATATATGATATTCACGAGTTATCACTATACGCTGAATTCTTTTAAGACCAGAAGAAAATAATAAATATTTATCCGTGTTACCTAAGTGCCCTAAATAACCCGTGCAACTCTTAACTCCCATTGGAAAGTTTTATAGAGGTATTCTCGTTAGCCAAGAAAACGACAAGGAAGTGGGAGGTGCCACAAGGACTTTATTAACATTTCGAATAACTTGGCACACCCAATGAGAAGGAACCAAATCAGGCTGCCCTTGACTGTGAGTTGTCTTCCCATATTTCAGTGGCGAAGTCTAGCAAGGGAGCAACTAACACGGATCCCAACTGAAGCCTGTGGTCGTTTTCTATCCCTTTTTACTACGCATTTCCTCATGATCATCTAACGAGATATCTCCGCTAAGAATTTCAGGTAGTCGAATCACACAAAGCCGACTTCGCCCAAAATATATTAATCTGCACCCTTTTTACAGCTATAGTTAATCTCACGACATATTTTTCTAAATACTTAAGTATTCGTGTGCATAGAAATGGACCAGTCAATGGTTCAGTTATATGCGAGTGTGTTCGCACTGTTTATTCCGCTTGTGTGCCTCATCGTCGCATCCAGATCGGAGATCCGGCATAGGCACAGCGCTTTATTCAAAGTGCTCCCTGCTATAGGTCGCCGTGATGAGTGGTTCTCTAGCTTACGAGCACAACTTCGATCCGTACTGAACACAGCAGATTGGGCTTCTGAGGGTTATACTAAAGTATGATGACACGTATCCTACATACAACGCTTGTCTCTGACCGTCTAACTTCATTGTAAAGTTCACCAAGCATAATGCTCCGTACTTGATCGAAACATTGGATCGTGGCCCGGTGATCCTTCTCCCGTCCGGACAGATAAAGACAGTACATAAACTGCCAGAAGGCCGACTCGATGTCTTTGGCACCCTTCAGGAACAGATACAAGTGAAGTACACCGTCCGCGATCTAAGGGTCATTCATGATCCCTATCACAGATATCTGATTCCAAGCCAACTGACACGAAAGCTGAATCTACTTACGGAGCCGATGGTTACCGAGATCGAGGATGCATTCAAGTCCTCGTGGGCTCTCGGGACAGAGTGGCAGGAAGTTCCCATCTGGAAGGGGTGTTTTCAGGCAATCGCCAGAGCGACGAATTCCGCGCTCTGTGGCTCTCCTTTATGTATGTCCTCATTATGATAGTCAGCTCGTATCTTACTTTAACGATGCATAGGCAAGGACGAGAAGTACATAAAATCACTTGAAGGCCAATCGATAGCATTCTTTAGCGGCTCTACCCTCATTAGCATGATACCAGGACTGCTGAGACCCATCGCAGGCTATTTAGTAAGACTATGGTGTATATACTATGCGCGGAAAATCACTAAGATATGCGCCCCGTATATCGAACAGAGAATCAGCGAGACTATGGGGGCTAAGGCCGCTACAAGTAGTAGTCAGAGACCTGTAGTAAGTCAGACATTGGATGCTGTTTGATAGGAAACTTAGCGGCTTACATTTCGCTTATAGAAAGATGGACTTCAGTTAATCATTGATGAAGCCATCTCACGTGACGATATTACTCAGTTATCAGTGAAGCTCATTACTGACCGGCTTCTTATAACCAACAATGGAACCTTACATGGCGTGGCCTTCACTGTACACCATGCTCTTCTGAGCCTCGTTTCATCTGAACCGTCCTTAGGGTATATCGAGGCCCTGCGGGAGGAATGCAGAAACGTATTGTCTGATGCTAGTAGGAAATGGAGTTTAGAAGCAGTTCGAAAACTTAGGCTTGTAGATTCTACGATCCGAGAGTCCATGAGAATTGTGCCCTTCGGTTCAGTTGCAATGGCTCGAACGGCAAGCTGCTCTCACGCTCTGACTCGATAAGACTCATCATTAACGAACCTCTTAGGTGATCGATCCCCAGGGGATATCGATTGATCACGACGGATCCAGCGTTCTCATTCCCCAAGGTACCAAACTGGCCTTGCCAATAGAGAATATCCACTACGACGAAAACATATATCCCCAGGCCCAGCAATTCAACCCCTTCAGATTCGTAAACTTCGAACCACAGGACGGCGAGTCAAAAGGCCAGAGATATACGACCACGGCTGACGATCAATTCTTTGGGTTTGGGACCAGCAAGAATCCATGCCCGGGTCGGTTCTTCGCTGTCCACGAAATCAAGCTTATCATTGCATACATTCTACTCAACTACGACATCGAATCCGCGAAACTGAACTATCAGCCTTCGAACCTCTTAGCGATGAAAGTGCCAAAGACAGATATCTGTCTTCGAATGCGAAGGCGTCCTGTTTGAACAAATCAGCTTCTAGATTGCGAGGCAGCGCTGGAATTAGTGAGATATATTCTCCTAGTTAGCTCTTTCCCCTTTCCTCTTTCCCTTTGAAGGTATCTATCACGGATAGGGGCTCAGTTTCAAGCCACGACCGGAACACACCTTGCAGTCGAATTATATCATGCCCGCATACCCTAAAATGGTCGTCTAATTTAAATTATAACGGTATCCTCAAGATTTCCTTCCTCTTTCATGACAGTCCACTTATCTGTGATTAGCCGCTTAAGCGCTAGTTTCCTGATACATTATTGTCCGCCAGAGGCATTGCCATGCCAGATCCGACTCTTTGGAAGGTTGTTATCCCCGTATGAGGGTGATCAGAAGAGTCCACAGCCTCCAAAATCAAACAGAAGGGTCTTGGGAGAGTATCTGTTTCGACTGGATCTTGATGCGGCTGCTCTCCCCAGGCCAGGGTTACAACTAACCGCTGTCTTTCCCGTGACTGATGATAGAAAGTCTTTCCGCTCGTTATCTTCATATGGCTCTAGGTCCCAGCTACCCCCCAAGTAAAACTTGACGCCGTCCTCATAGAACCACGTGTCAATATGTTCGATGGGAGGCTGGGGTAGCAGTTTAATCACTTTCATTAAGATCCAGCCTCCTGAAACCTTCCCGAAACTTTTGTCAGGGGACTCGAGATCTATATGAAAATCTTCAACGGTAGCAAGTTTATTCCTCGTAGTGGGCGAAGAGACGCCGTATTCTATTCGTCCATCTAGCGAAGCCCAAGACCAGGTTGGGGCACGGTACTTTCGGGGCCGTACTCCCCCAAAACATGTCCAGCTTAGACCTCGGATTAAGTCATCAGACCACAGGCTAGCTAGATATTGACTTGCAGAAACCGGAGTATCAGGGTTAACAGGGCGATTCAAAGAAAAGTGTGTTGCCAAGCTACTCAGCGCCGGAAGTTTGGCGTCCGCCAACGTGAGTTGTCGCATGGAATACATTTCTACGAGCTTATACCAGTCTGTCAGGCAACCCTCCTTCAGACTCGTCAATCTCGAATGTGATCAACGAAAAAAGAGAAGAATAGAAGGCTTTGACGTATCTCTAGCCCCTCCGTTAAGCTCAACTATTGTATGTTCCCTCTAGTTGACAAAGAAAAAATGCGATGATTGAGGCATAGCATAGGTAGGTAGGTACGTAAGCTGACTAGACAGTCCGTGGCTCAGCCCTTGAACTTCTCGGTATATATCTCTACCTATTACCGGTACTCTAGGTTATTTCAATAGTGCGACAGTTACGTGAAGAGGAGCATATTATGTGCCCTATTCGGCATAGAGGATGCTATTTAGCATCCTTCGATCTCTAGTCCAAGCCCGGGACTCATATACACAAATAGGGGTATGAATTGGGGGTGGTCACCCCTCATGCACCCCCTTGCAAGTGGGAACTTATTAGCTGAAGACCACCACATCTGAACGTGATATCTTTCAACGCCTTAGCTTGCCTGAAGAATTAGGTCGTTATTATCCAGCTTATCATTATACCTATCCTTCTCGTTGATGGGCCCTTCGAATAGCCGTCGTTAATGTCTGTTGGTAACATTGAAATCCCCTTCAGTCGCGACTGTAATTCCTGCTTAGGCAGGTAGTTACTAGCTTCGTAAGACCAGGTGGCCAGTAGATAATTAAGTACTTCTAATATCTGATTCATCAAACTAAGGTTCACAAATGCTTGACATGGTCTCGAGTCGCAGGAGTAATATCATTATATACACCCTAGAGGCCTTGTATCTCCGGATAACCTCCTAATGATAGAGAATACTACGGCGTAGGCTTGGCGTAGTTGAAGATCAATCCCTGAAATAGACAGGGGATAGTTTACAGAGAGCTAGGGTATAGTCATCTAAAACCCCGTAAAAGAGCGGCTGAGCACGCTCCAACGTGGCTTCAATTTATGTCCCCTTCCCTCCTTCCCCTTCATGGTGGGCATCGGTTAGTGCGTTCACCCAATGTACAGTGATAGAAATAGTTCATTGAGGATGAAGTTAGGGGCAGAAAACCCGGAAATGATCCCAGTTTCCCCTAAGTCAAGGGTCGGGCTCTTATCAATTGTTGTAGTATTATCAGCATGACGCCCCTTTAGCCTCTAACTCCAGGCAAAAAGTAGTTTTACAATGCCATGAACTATCTACAATATTAGATAGTTGGCCATTATTCCGAAGTAGGTTTCTCCTACAGTCGCTTGACAAGCTTCTATCGCGCGGGCTTACATTTGCGCAAGTTACTCATGCTTGGCCACAGCAAATCCTGCTTTCAGAGCCTTGTTCTCCTTCCTCAACGTTGCAACCTCCATCTGCAAGGCTGCTGCCTCGGTCGTCATGGCCATGTGTTCGTAGAACATGCGCTTCATCGCATCCCGGGACTGCTGGCTAGACTCGGCGGCAGAGTCGACAGTTCGGCGCATGTCTTTATACAATGACTGTGTTACTTTCGCTCGCCATCCTTCTCTAACATCCTTGCAGTAGTCGTTAAACTCGGCGGCCAGCTGAGCATGTTCCGCTTGTAGTCGCACTATCAAAACAACAACAATTAGCAATTGCCCCTAAAGTAGGGTTTCTAGGGATTCGGCTGCGCCTTGAGAGCTGGATATTTTTGAACTGGCTCGGTGAGGAGACACCATCTCCGGAGACGTGCTCATGGGGAAAACATAGCGCCCGGATACGTACTGTACTTGCTTGCCAAGTGGTCGGCACGCTCCTCTGCTGCCTTGCCTGTCTCGTACAGTTGGGTGGCCAGGCTCCGTACAACTAGAGGAATCTCAACGCCCTGGGTGCGCATCTCGGCCATGATGTCGACTAGGGCATCGTATCCGTCGTCTTTGTGACTGGATTGAAAAGAATATGAACGGGTTCTCTCGGATCGGTCCATTGCTGATTCTGTACGAGTATTGTGAGCATGTTAGATGATCTTATAATAAATGGATTGACTCACCCGCTTCCGAAGGTCGATTGATATGACTTTCTTCAGTAATGGTGGATATGGTAAAGGTGTTATTTCTCTTGATATAGTAGCTTTCAAGATCTGGCATGTTGTGACGAAGTTTGTGATTCAGATGATGTTGGTATGGTGGTTGTAGATGGATGGTTTGGGGACGGGTGTAGAATGTAAGCGCAAGAGATGTTGACGATAGCTGTCGCGATTAAAAAGTAGATGTGCATTGACGATAGTTACATGGTGGGGGCATAGAGTTGTTTATCATAACGCGTCGGGATTCTACTGTGCGTACCTTTTTATTACACGATCGAATCCTCGCCAAACGAGGCAGGGACCCTTAGCTTCCAGTCGCGAGTCGCCAGTCATACCTTCCATAATTAAGCTATGACATACATATATACTCGTGGTTGTCCCCAGTTCCAGGAGCAAACAAAACAAGTTCTCTATTGTTCTCGCGCCTCTATTGTTTATCACGAGCGAGCCAATCGTCTTTTAGCCATTCGGAATCACGACTCATTCCGAGATCAATTACGACAAATGCTTGTTTAGATAAATGATGTAGTCGGGTCAAATAAAATTATGTTGCCTTTATAATCTCAAGCTTTGATTCACAAAGCGCACCCGAACAACCCGCTGGCTGTGTAGTGGCTTGTCTCTTTCATCTTTAGCTCAGGTGACCGACAACGCGGATCGCCTTTTCCGCCTAATCTTCCTTCTATGCGCTTACGGGTCAAGCTAGAGGTTCTCACCACTCCATTCTGTGCGGTATTGACAGCTTGAAAAAGCTGATTCTGACGACAATGACGTCGATTCTTGCCGGGAGTGGTAGCTGCCGTATTTAGGTAATGCTAACTAGTAACTGGCCTCGCTTACTCTTATACAGAAAAATGGTTGGCGCGCTCCCATCAATGGATTCGGTGGAGTCGACGAGACCAGCGCGAGTCATTTGCCGGCACCGAGTGAGAACCTCCTTCGATATACGATATACGCTTGTTCACTACGTAATGCACAAATAATTATGTCTTATATTTAAATGGTTGCGACTGGCAACGATGGATTGTTTGTGAACCCTGGCACCCGGTCCTATGCTTCTTCGTTATGTAGACCAAATTCAGGGGCTCTTCTACCCCTGATTTTGAAGAGTATCATGTTAGACTTACAAAATTTCTCGACAACCCTTCGAGATACTAGAGATCTAAAGGCATTTTAACGTCGTGAGCCCGCCCACGTATATCACGATCTGAGATATTACCACAGCTCTGCAGAACCTCGCTACAAAGGCCTGGAGGCAGCTAGCCGGTCGGAATAAGTGACTGCTGAGGTTATCGTCGATGTTATTAGGGCCGAGGAAATTCCCAAAGGACGTGGAAATCTAGTAAGAAATACGGGAGGTCCTAAGACATCATGATTCTAGAAAACTCACATTTTCTAATCCGCCGAGGTGGCGCATCAGTTATTTGTCAACCTTGCTGCACGAAGGAGACGCAAACAGATACCTACTAGGCCTGAATTGAATACTCAAGTTTCCTCACTCTCATGTTAGCAGACTTCGGTGAGACTTGGCGTGATTAAAAGAGGATACTTTATATGATCGTACCTGACTTCCTAGAATGGGAAATCGGGCGGACTCGGTGTGGTTTGAAGTAAACGGAGCCGTTTCCGGCGCGGTACAAGGCCAAAGGGTGGAGCATCGAGGAGCATCCTCGGCGAGGTAGATTGCCGATTCGATAACCGCAAGTAGGTACCCCAAAGAACCCTGCCACAACTTGCTCAATTTAAGGTTCGCCCTGCACAGTCCAAGTGCCTGCATCAAGCTTGGACCAATAGGGTTAGCTCGTACGCGGGTCCCCAACGACTCCATAATCCTCGTCCCTCGTTCTTTAAATCCCAGCCATTTTACCTTTCTTTCCTTCAACTTGGAACTTGGTCATCCATTGCCCAAAGAGATCGATAGCATTGGCCCATACGCTTCTATTTGGAGTCCGTTGTTTGCTTTAATTCTATTGATTGGAACTGTGGGTTACTCGTACTCGACACGAGATCCAAACCCCCTCTATTCAACGCTCTTCGAGGTCATACGGGCGTTTCGATACCCAAGCATCTGGCCAAAGGTGTCACTGCATAAGGCGTTTATCTCCTTCAGCTCCTTGTTTACTCCTATGTCGGACTCGGCATTGGCCTATGGGCTTGGCTATCCGAATTGCAGCAGGAGGCCGCGCGTGTGTGCTTGACTATTCGGATGTCGCACTAGGTGGCTTTCTCACAACGTCCGGCTCCGGGGCTAAGGCCATATACAAAGCTTGAACCGGCGTCGCCGGCCTATCTCTGCCCGAGAAAAGCCAACCTGGTCGGCCTGCTTCTGTGATTGGTCCACTATTTGACAACCTCAGACTAAGGCCACCTACAGATGCAATGGTGCTGAAGCGGCAGGTTCTGTCCAGCAAGGGATCGTGAAATGTCATGATCCGTATGCTTGACGCCCCACATATCCCCTCTTGTATTTCTCGAGGCATGACTATCTGCATATATAGTCATGTGGACGGATCGTCTGGCTCGTATTGCTCGGTCTCCAACGGACAATTTTGATGGAGTCATTAATGCTTTCATCCCGCGGGATGGCCTCCGGCCCCGCTCCGATTGCTCCGCAGCAGTGTCTTTAAAGCGTTCCCTCGTCGTCAATGTCCATCGAACGTTTTAAAATGAGATGCCTAGGATGTCAACGTGTTGTTCGTCGTCTGTGCCTACTCAGAGTTCTGACAGTCGCTAGCGACAAACGTTGTAAGGTTGCCTCCCTACAAGCCACCCCCCTAACTCGCCGCTCGTACAATATTCGACTCGTATCTTTTTCTCTCGCCATTTCTTGGAAAGGGGCCTTGCGGCCGATATAGTGCGAATCTTGAAGGATTCCTCTGGCTATTTATTTCTTATTATATAAGATCCTTCTAGAAATATGTTTCAACAGTATGAACGTGTAACAAAGCACTATGTGCTGGACGTCACACATAACGAGACAGGATTGGAAAAGACGTCTGCGCCTGCTATAAATCTCGTCCCTCGCGGGAATAACGATGAAAACTGCCGCTTCAGTTTCGAGGCCCTACGTCCGAATGTATTCCGCACCACGTTCACGACCTCTCAACACCCATTGCCGCCGCATCCAAGCGCCAAACGTCCGGAACCTGCCTTTGGAAGCGTCAAGCCCGAAATCAGCCTAGACACGGACAGTAGTTCCCAGATCATCAAACTTGGGCATGTCAAAGCTGTCGTTAATTGGTCCAACTCGCCAGTCGTCTCTCTGTTCTTCGATAACCAGCTGAAACCCATCCACCGCGACCTGGATTTCCGGTCATATGCTCTTGATGGCTCTGGCGTTGCCCACTACACGGCTTATAAAACGAACAGCCTACATGTCGGCCTCGGAGAAAAAGCAGCACCAATGGACCTCAGCGGCCGTGGATTTAGCATAACCGCCAGCGATACTTTTGGATACGATGCTTACCGCACAGACCCCCTTTATAAGCATATTCCCTTGCTAATCAATGTCACGCCCGAAGGCTGTGTTGGTATATTCTCGACTTCTCATTCCCGAGGGATTTGGGCTGTCGGGTCCGAGATTGACGGCATGTGGGGCCATTTTAAGGTGTACCGGCAGGCACACGGAGGGCTTGAAGAATATCTGATTGTTGGCAAGACGGTTGCCGACGTTGTACGATCTTACGCCGAGCTAGTAGGCTTCCCGCTGCTTGTGCCCCGCTACATGATGGGCTACGTCGGCGGCGGGATGAAATACAGCATGGAAGACTCTCCACGCGCATGTGATTCCATCCTCAATTTCATCAGGAATTGTGAGGTACATGGTATGCCTTGTTCCGCTTTCCAAATGAGCTCGGGATATACCGTGGGAGAGACCGAGCCAAAGACGAGAAACGTATTCACTTGGAATCGACACCGTTTCCCGGATCCTCGAGAGTTCACACGTGAATGTCACAAGCATGGAGTTCGCCTGCTGGCAAACGTTAAGCCGTATGTCCTAGCAAATCACCCCGCCTATTCGGATCTGTCGCGATCCGGCGCTTTCCTCAAAGACCCAAACACCAAAGGTACCGCAGTTGCACGACTTTGGAGTGCGGGAGGAGGAGAGAGTGGAGAAGGGAGCCACCTCGACTTCACGTCGAATGCGGGATATAAATGGTGGTACGACGGGGTCAAGGCTCTTAAGGAAGTTGGAATCGATGCTATGTGGAATGACAATAATGAGTATAACACTCCTAGCGATGACTGGCAATGCGCACTTGAGACTATCGATGTACCGCCCGGCGAAACCCGCAAACATATTGGACTCTGGGGTAGAGCACTGCATACTGAGCTCGTAGGCAAGAGTTCTCACGATGCGACAGTCGAAGCAGAGCCTGAGGTTCGTCCCTTCGTCCTCACCCGCAGCGCGACGGCGGGAACCATGAGATACTGCGCCAGCTCATGGAGCGGCGACAACGTCACAAGCTGGGAAGGGATGAAGGGGGCGAATGCACTGGCGTTGAATGCAGGTTTCTCGCTGCTTCAAGTAAGTACCAATCCAAGAATTTCTTACCTAGGGACCCTCAGTCTCATTTGTTTAGTGCTATGGTCATGATATTGGTGGCTTCGAAGGTCCCCAACCGACTCCAGAACTTCTTGTCCGCTGGATACAGCTTGGCATTCACTCACCACGATTCGCCATCAACTGCTACAAGACCAATAACAACGACAACCTTATCGGAGAAGTCATCGAGCCATGGCAGTACCCATCTGTAGAACCTGTTGTTCGAGAAGCGATCAAACGAAGATATGAACTAGTGCCGTATACATATTCTCTCATGCTCAAATCCCATCGGGAAGCGATCCCTTCCCAACGATGGACAGGCTGGGGTTACGAATCTGACCCAACGGTCTGGACTAAAGAACTCTTCAAAGGAGATACGCAATACTGGTTCGGCGATTCCTTACTCGTCGCAGGCGTCTACGAACCCGGCGTTTCGAGCGCGCGTGTTTATCTCCCCGATAAAAGCGGGAATGATCAGGGGTTCTTGAATCTCTCAGCGCCTTACCAGTTTCTCGAAGCCGGTAAGTGGCACGAGATTTCTTCAACTTGGCATAGCTCCATCCCCGTGCTTGCGCGAATCGGATCCGCCGTCCCGACTGGGAAGACTAAGCCGACGACGTGCGTTGCCGAGGACGATGCAGAATTCCCGGGCATGGAAAAGGACGATTACCGGGGTGTCGAGATCTTCCCACCACCGGTAGCACAGTTCCCTCACTGGCCTGACGGAGACGAGCATTCGACTCCCGTCGGCGGACATGCGGGGACAGAATGGTTCCACAACACGTGGCTCGAGGACGATGGTATCGGTCCCGCGGAAAAGGCAGATACCTGCAAGATAAGCATTGCGTACGGCGTGTCGGATGGCGGGATCCTCGTCAAGGTTGAGCTGGAGAAGGAGGGACAGTTCGAGCCACTGTGGCTCAAGAACGGCGTCACCGTGGTGTTGCCGGTGGGCGAAGAACGCGCCGTCGAATCAAAAGATGGCAAGGATAAAACTCCGCAGGATCTAGGCCGCGACCAGAGGGGTCGGCGAATCTGGAAGGTCGGTGTTGAGGTAAGAGATTCGAAAGACGAGAAATAGAACGGTGACGAGTGCGATAATAATTTCTTTTTGGGCTATTTAGATTCTAACATCTAACTTATACTATATCGGAATTACCTATCATATCTAAGATCGACAATGGTAAAGGCGTCGCTACCTACTACCATCATTTCTGTTTACGGAGTTATCGGGCAGTATACGGCATGCAAGAGCTGGGTTCTTACCCTCTTTACCGGCTCCGCCACTGTATTAGAGCAATGTGCGACAAGATGAGCCGTAAGAGACGAGTACTCAGAATTAGAATCCAGCAAGCCTTGCGATTCATTCATAATCGTCATGTTCTCATTTATAAGCAAAATAGTAACTTGGTCCCTAAGGACCTATGAATAGCCCATAAGAATCGAATGCAGGTTTTGTATCCTCTTAGCCCCTTTTCCAGTCAAAGATGTAGCTACCCACGCCTTTGAGAGATCCATGTAGACCTGACGATCTATCAACCCTAACCGATCTCGGGCCAGTTGTCCAATGTTCTCAAACAGAATCCCTCACTATGCCGCCTTCTTCTTCACCATCAACAGCACCGCTGCCACTCCCCCCACCAGCATCTCCTCACCAGGCTTCACGCCCGCCTCGTGAAAAAGGCTCTCGACTTTTCTCGTCAGCTTCTGGATAATATCCTCATCCGTGCCAGCCTTGTCAGGGTTCGCCTGTCTCCACCTCGTCACCGGACTACCCGTGCTAAGCCTCTTCTCGAGCTCCCCAGGCGTAGCCTTTCTTTTCAAGTCAAACACGGCCTCGTCCTCCACACGCCCGTCCACTCCTTTCCTGTTCCACTCCTTGCGGAAGAACGTCGCCTCGTCGAACTCGGGCGCCGGGTTCTCGATGGTCCACGGCAGCGGCAGGTCCACGTACAGGCCACGCGTCATTAGGTTGCCCGCCGATATGTACGGCCGCATCTGCTCCCCGCGCATCGCGTCCTCGATGGCGGCCTGGATGGCCGCGCCGTTCGGCGTCGCGTCCGCGTCCACGTACAGGCTTCCCGCAGTCCACATGGCCACCGTGCCCCCGGGCTTCAGCACGCGCGCGGCGCGCGGCCAGAAGCGCGCCATGTCGAACCAGTGCGCGGCCGTCGCCGCCGTCAGCAGGTCCACGCTGCCCTCTGCGATCGGCGGGTCCAGCTCCGCGCCCAGGGTTTCAGCCATCGACATCTCGAAGCGCACCGTCGAGCCCTCGGCCGCGCTGATGGCGCGCGCCGTGCCGATCATGCCCTCCGACGGGTCGAGCCCGATGGCGTGCGCGAAGTACGGCGCCAGCCCCCGGATCGCTTGGCCCGGCCCGCAGCCGATGTCCACGACGGTGTCGAGCTGGCCGCCGGTCGAGGTGTGGTGGTCGACGATGTATTTGAAGAGCGCTGGAGGGTATCCGGTACGCACAGCGGCGTACGTTTTGCCCTGTTCCTCGGTGTACGACCGGAAAGTCTTCTCTTCTTGGGCCATAGTGAGGGACTTCTTAAGTTTGTTTACAATTTCGGTAGGCGCGGAGCTTGCGAGTACACAACAACATTGATCTATACAGATTGAAGGCAAGACATGAATACAGTTAAGTAAGACGAAAGATCACCAACCCCCGCGATTACGGGCGGACTTCGGAGTTTATAGGTATCTGAGGGGATACTACTGATATCAGGAACGCGAGGCCATGATGGGTAAGTTGGGATAATTATAACTATAGAGAGAGGATCAGCTAGCCCTGTAGGGACGGTGGTGGCGTAGACTAGCAAATCGCGTAATCTACTACGGGGGCCCGGAGGATGAGACGGTGAGACGGTGAGCCGTCGCCGGCCTTTTGAATCGGCTGCAAACATGAGCCCCGTCAACCCCGTCGGCCATTTGCTCTCACCTCCGAATCCCGGCATCCTTGTTCGCTTCAGCACCTCAAGTAACGTGGATCTCCAGCCCGATCTTGTCCGAGATCGAGAAGAGCCTTGGCTCTTAAAGGCTAAACGGGGCCCTACTAAGCCTCGAGCGGAATGTCAAGTATTCCGTGGAGCATCTAAGCTGTTAAGGTCATAAGCACTAAAGAAGCATCCGTGGTAAGGAGACACAGACTCTATGTCAGAGATAACATACTACATGTATAACCCAAAGACTGCCGACTTATGTCTTCTGTACCCTTTCATAGGATCTCAAATTGAACCATGATCAACAGAGCCGACCATTAGCTTAGGAATCAGACCGCTAGAAGTTTCATGCCTGAACAAGCTTAGACATATTTAGATTAACAAGTCTCCGGTAGTCAACCGATGTTATAGCAAGACGAATGAGATAGTATGTGTTATTCCGTTTTACCACTAGATCGCCCGAGTTAGTGTGGCGGACCCAACTTCAGGCCGGACAGGACAGTAGTAGAATTGCGTAACCCGAGGACTTCATGGTAGAAATATACCTAGACACCTAAACTTCTAGTAATTTTCTTGAAAAGATACATATTTCTATAATTGAATATTATAAATTAAACTCGAAAATAGCCCAATTGTTCTGAGTTGAATAACACCTATTTCCTGAACTAGGTACGCTCTGGTTATGTGGCTGAGCCTAGGGTTGTGCTCTTAGGAGACATGATCTCCGGGTAACTCTCATACTGCCGCTATATAGGTACCAGGTACTAGAATTGGAAAATCAGTGGTATCGCCAAGCTAGTATCAGCGGTTCGTGAGCAGTAAACCCTTGCAGAGAGCATTAACAACTATCACTGACTTACCTTCAATAGAGTGATAAAAAATCCATCGTTGCCATCAATGGGCCCCGCGCTCGATTGTTTTCATTTCTGTCTCTCTCATCGACTCATATCGAGACGGTTACCAACATGATCAAGTACGACGCTGCCGGGTAGGGGTGTATGTCTGTAGGTGACGGCTCGAGTTGCTGCCGTTTCAACCCCTGCCGCTTCGAATCCTTCCGATCTTGAGTGTCACCCACGCCATGAAATGAACGGATCCAGGCCGCCGTTCCGATTGACCTCAAGTTTGGCTCCCCGATAGAAATCTAGTTGGATACCAAGATATGCCACAACACGCGCATGTAATTAAAAGCCGATGAAGTGTCCCGGGTCTACCGTGCCATCGCTATGGACGAGTTTGCGCAGCTGTCCCGCGAGAACTTCGAGGTCTTCCAGAGATACGGTGACGCGGCCCTCGGGCCCGACCCCAACCACCGTGCCATCGCCGTGTACGCGTCGCCCGGCGCGCCCACCACCTACGTCGAGAAGAGCCTCAAGCTCGAGCAGCTACCCCAGTTCTTCAGGACGTCGCCTAGTAGTGGAGCCAAGGCCAGGGCAGCGGAGGTGCCTGCGGCGCAACCCGCTTCCCTCAAGCTCGTCGTCATCAGCAGTAGACTGGAGTCATGGTCGAATCCCCTTTCCTCGCTGTGGGTGACCAAGGACGTGTTCCTCAGCTTGGTCGACGCAATGCGCATGAACCCCGCGGCGCTGTGGCTCCTGCGCAGCGAGTACGACGGCTTCCATCACTTCCCGGCATCGGAGTCGGGAACTGACGACGAGGAGATGGGTGTCGACACGTACTACATCGGCATGTCCAACTTCGCGCTAGTGTGGACGTACGACCGGCGCAGCCAGCACACGCACGCGCTGTGGATCCTGCGGCAGTCGCAGAGCTACGGCAGCAGCGCGCCGGTGGCCTGGTTCGTGAACGTGCTGCGGCGGCATCAAGACCACGTGTGGTCGCCGTTCCTGCTGGCGTACGTGACGGCGCTGTCGGTGTGTTGCACCTTCGACGGCGAGATCTCGTACCGCGCGCACGTGGTGCGGCTGACCGAGAGAGAGACGGGGTACAGCACGCACTCGTCCAGCATCGAGGAGCGCCTGGGCGTGGAGTCGCTGACCGTGTCCATCAAGGAGGTCGGCGAGGTCCTGAACCACGTCGCGAACCAGGAACGCCACTACCGCCTCGTTGACTCCATCCTAGAGTTTGTTATCGACAACGCGTTGACGGATCCGCAGGGCCGCTTCATAGTGCAAGATGAAAGCACGCGGCAGCTCGTCGCGGCGATACCTCCGCTGAGGAGGCGCATGCACGCCTCGCAGGAGTATCTGCAGTATCTGAAAGGGCGAGCCGAGCGCTTGTCGACCGTGGTAAGTAAGAGAACCACACACGTACACACATATATATATAACCCCATCATATCACATCAGAAACCAGAACCTGCCCGGGTTCCCCTACCTAACTCACCAGGTTCATGACACAGTAGCGATCGCACGTAACCCAGATTGAAATTTTACAGTAATAAAAAAAGGAGCTGACAAGACGACATATGCAAAAAAGCTCTTCGCGCTCCTAACGCACGAAGACTCAGCCACGCACGCCGAACTAGCAGACGCAAGCCGGCGGATCGCCTCGGCGTCGCAGCGGGACAGCTCGTCGATGCGGACGGTAGCCATAATGACGATGGCGTTCCTGCCAGCGACGTTCTTCGCCGCGCTGTTCTCCGTGCCCTCGCTGGACTGGCACTCCTCGGAAAACGTCGTCCAGCCCAACTTCTGGGTCTACTGGGCTTTCACGCTGCCCGCCACCGCGCTCGTCTTCGCGCTGTGGGTGCTCCTCGACCATAGGACCGGTAGGGGTGGCGTGGTCGTGCCGACGGAGGGAAGATCCCGCGGCAACGGTGATGAAGTGGAGGGGGAGGAGGAAATATCGCGGCGGAGTAGTAGTAGTAGAAGCGGCAAGTTCGAATAGTGACATACATCTTTCTACTATGATAGAGGTTGCTAGCCAGACCGGGGGATCCTCATTACTGCGGAGGAATCATAGAGAAATCAATTTCACTAAAGCGTGCGCTTATATATAACTAGCCACGAAGCGTAAGAGGTCGATTGAAAAGCCTCTTCGGCCGGAAAGGAGAGCAGGAAGGATAGAGTAGAAGCGTAGATCTCCAAAAAGCTTGGGGACGTAGGGCCGAATCTTACCAGAAGCCTCTATTCAGGACTAATCCTATGCTTAGATGTATCCTTTTATTCACTGCATCACCAAGCCTGATTTGTGTGTTTGTGTGTTATTGAATTGGTGTTGCAGGTGTCTTTATCAGCTAAAGGGCCGGTTTCTGGATTGTTTGCTTGAGGTCTGCAATCCCTTACTTCGCCCTCACCTCTTTATTTCAGTGCTAGCTCGCTTGGATATTCGAGGTAAGCAGCCTTGATGTAGGACTGTAAAAGAATCTTGACCTTTAAGTCACGTACTAAATTGCCTCTAGCCTAATCAGCTCTTTCACACAAGGCATTGCCTTCTGACGCTATCATACGAGCACGTCATTAAATGCCGATGGCATTTGTCAATGATGGTTTCAATTGTCAAGTAATAAAACTCACTGAATACAACGCACTTCCCATTCCAAGAGGTTGTAGTGACCCACCCTCCTGGTATTAGAGGTGATTGTCAAAACTCGAAATACTAACTCTGCTATCCATTAGTCCCGAGACTCGCGTCTCCTGATTCCTAACCTGTCTGATGGGCTCCTCATGGCGAGTGTACCACCGATGAATGTGGGTGAATATAGCGACTGTGCACTCAAACTTGTTGAGAATACGATAGGGGTAGATCGAGTAGGTCTTGTTCCAAAGCCCATTTGTCATATATCGATATGACAGCCACCATCCTCACGACTGTTATCCAGTCTTGGCAGCCATGCCATTCCATATCACCTATCAAAACTCATCGTCTTCGGCTTCGGAATACTCGTCGGGCATTCCATCGCCCCCCAACAACTCGTCCTCGTCTTCCACTTCCGCTTCGTCATCCAGAAAACCAATGCCGTCACCTCCGTCGAAACCTTCGCTGCCCATTGATTCGGCATCAGATCCAGCCTCTGTTTCTGAAGGGATCGGGTTGTCCTCGCGGAATTGTCTCAGCTTCTCAAACAGAGACATCGACATCGCCTTGACGGGTTCCTCATTCTCGGACTCATCGAACTGCTCCACCTCTTCCGGGTTTTCTTCGTCCTCTGATTCATCCGCAGCACCGTGGCCACCCTCTACGGCTGCATTCCCACCCTCGTCCTCCTCGTCTTCAGTATCGGAAAGAACAACGCGGCTACGCTTAGCAGGTCGCGATGGCATTTTAGCCGATTCGTCGCCTTCAGAATCATGTTCGTCGTCTGAAGATACGATGCGACGTTTACGTCGAATGGTGTTCTGGACGGGTTCCTCGTCGGAGATAGCATGCTCCGAATCATCGCCACCGCGGTTGGGCGATTCGGGCTCGAGGCTAGAGAAATTGCCTCCCCCTCCTATCTCGTCACCTAGGTGAAGCTCGTAATCCTCTTCTTGAAGTGGGGAGAATCCGTTGAAAGGGGACATGTTGCCGTCATCAGAATCAGATTGCACAACCAAATCGTTTTCGTCCTCGCTCAGGTCATCACTGGCGATCGTCGCATCATCTATTCCCTCGCTCTCGTACTGGTCCTCAGTCCCGGATTCTGAGTCGGACTCGTCTTCGGAGTCCGAGTATTCGCGCCCAGATGCTGCCGCGGCCTGCATGTCATGAAAGCGGCGGATAGCGCTATCGGTTTCGAAGGAGATCATAGGCCAAACATCACGCTCATTTTGAAGATGCTCGATGGCAGGCTTGATGATGACTTCCTCGGCAAACTCTTGATGGTTGTCGAGATCAGGCCAGCAATATATGGATTCCACAACAGAACGTCTATGTCCCACCCGCTCTGTCATTTGAGTGTGGTATTTGTGAACCAGGTTGGATCCACACCAACGCTGGCTACGACCATAGTGGTCAAGAGAGTCGAAGCAGCAATATATGGCTTTCAGCTTTCGCGCCGGATGAGAAAGTATGTCATTATAGAACTGTAGATCGTCTGCGCGGAACTCGATGGCGACGTATCTAGTATCCCCGAGCCACGAGATGAATTCGTCTATGTATGTGAGACGTAGCTTACCACCAGTAAAAAGAATGACATCCCTCTTGCTGTGATAGCGAAGGATGCTGTATCCTCCGGCGAAGGTCAGAGTGTCGGGATAAGACTTTAACGCTAGCTGGCGACTCTCCTGGTGCGTGGCTAGCATCGCTCTGGCTGGCGCAGTTTGTTGTTCAAGACCTGCACTGTCCCAAGGGACCAAAGGGGATACCGTGAGTACCATATTGAAAACTCGCGCCTTGACCTTCAGATCCGAGTTAAAGAACTCCCAGATACGTGAACGAAGTTCGGGGGGCAATCGCATAAACTGAGGGAAGAGTTGCTGCTCGGTGTCATCGGACACAGATCCATCGTCAGATTGACCGTCGAACTCGGCGGCCTCCATGTCCAGAAAGCCGTAAGCATCTTGGGAACCGTATTCATCCGAGTCATATTCATCAAGGTCATCATCCTGTTCGAACGCGACGGGGTCCTCGATATCAGACTCCTCCGACATGCTGGCAGGTAGTCAGAGTAGATAGCCGAAGTAAACAAACGTACGGGATTGAGTAGTTGGATAAGGTAGGTAGGTAGATTGCGGACGCGATGTTCCAAACGCCGATCAGATGCGACGGAAATGGAATGGATGGGAGAGTTGTGAAATTGTGATGACGAGAGATTGATCAAGGTACTAAGGTACTAAGGTAAGTGTGCAGTTTAAGACACAGCCGCTACCGTACCTGTATCGTACCTGCCTACACGTAAGCTGGCTGGGCAATTAAGGGACGGTAGTGCACTACTACCTGAACCTTATGTCCCCGCACAGACCTATTTCCCATTCCGTAAGTACATATGTACCTACCTTCCCTGAAGAACAAAGCTAATCTATTCTCTCCATGTCTTCTTTCACCCACGCGCCAAAAAAACAAATCTCGTCAAATGACTATCGTTTCTCTCTAACTCATTACCTACTTAGAACTCAAAATCATCACAATATCGTATGTTCTTTCAAGATTCTGTATATATCATACTTCCCCTCTCGACCAAGAGTCTGTTCACATTGTACCCTAATACGCAACCAAGATGCGCTCGTCGTTAAGTAAACCTACGATCAGATTCATCATTGCTCTCACTGATAGTTAACGAATTTACGCGTATTAGAAATAGAAACCATGATCTGTGCCATTGTACTAGGTTATCATGTCTTGTTAACTCGTACCTACAGTATAGGCCTAGTCTGAAGACGCCCGCGTGCAGTGCAAATGGGCTTGGGTATCATTCACTCATGAATCAGAGTCCGAACGCGTTATCCCAGAGATATCCCCCATCCTCCCTTTTTTCACCCTTCCCCTAACGTAACTCATGTCGAACCTCCCTTGCCGCTGTGGAAAGACAGCCTACCACTACTTCCACGCGAGGTGCGTTTCGCCTGCCTCGCCGAGTCCCGGTCCGCGGCGCGGGTGTTACCGCCACGGTCTCGCAGGGCCTCCCGCTGCTTGCTGTCCCTCAGGGTGAAGCAGCGCAGGATGCCAAGATAGAGGCAGGCGTTGCTCTCGAAGTCGCGGTCCCAGGCGCTCCAATCCTCGCGCTCGGCCTTCCTGCGATGCGCCTCGGCCGACAGCACGAAGCGCGCCAGGTAGTCGGCCAAGTCCCAGTCCGCCCTCCTCTCGGGCTTCATACGCGTCCATCGGGCCGCCGGCACGTCGCCCTGCTTCACTGTCTGCAGGTCGAAGAACAGGTCCTCGGCCGCCCAGTGCGGTTTCTGGGTCGCGTACTTCTTCTCGCGGTAGATGCGCACGAACTCCGCCCCGAGGTCCAGGATCTCGCGCGAGCTGATGAACTCCTTGAGGGCCGTCGCGTTGACGCTTTGCTCCCGCGCCACCTCTTCTAGTGTGTTGCTGATGTGGTGCCAGATGGTCCCCGTCGGCGAGTCCGTCCACTCCTTCCTGACGCTCCGGACCCATTTCACTGAGCTCTTGCGCGACCCGTTCGAGTTGTTGGACCCGTGGCGCTTAACCGTGGGTGATAATGACAGGAGCTCGGCGCTGCGAGGCCGGTGGTTGGGTTGGCGGTCCTCGTCTGGTCGGAGGCTGTCGATGTGGTCCGCGAAGATCGCGACCGTGTCTTTAGCGTATCGAAGGTCCTCCATCGGGTTTGGGTTATATTGGACTGATATGCGTGCGGGCTGATGGTGGTGTGTTTGCTGTTTGATAGTTGTGGTGGGTAAATGCCATGGACGCATGTGGTAAGTAGTGCGCGCTGCGCAGAAAAGTACCTAAGGAGTAGGAGCAGTAACCGATTAAAGATAGGAGACGAGAAGAGCTATGAATCCGCCTTGATTAAGCGGATCAAACGCAAAAGTTTTGGTGGCTGGATTTAAGTGTGAAAAAGGTCCTTCCAGAGGATGTAAAGCATTGATTCGCAAACTTAACGCAATGGCCAGCCAAAATATTCGATAAGTTTGCGAGACGAGACGAGACGAGGCGAAGGTGCTGGATTCGGTTTGGTTTCTCCGGCACCCAGAGAATAATTAGAACTACAGCTTTTTAAACGGCGTCACCTATGAAGCATGGACAATCGCCTTGTCATACCAGATTAGATAGATAAAGACAAATTCATTTTACATATTTCTTAACACAAACACACAATCATGAAGTGACACGTCCCTCCCCACCTCCTCGCGGTCCTTTGTCCCACTGTCGGTTGAAGGTAGTACATGAAACCACCATGTCTTTCAATGCGCTTTCTTTTGTTAGGGGAAAGGATAGAAGAGGAGAGAAGAATACCTTTTTTCTTATTCTTTCATTTTTTTTTTCTCTTCTTCTTTACACAGCCTTCTCCTATTCACGCTGACGTTCCATGCGCAAAGCAAGACGACCTCGCCCCCCTTTTCCCCGACAGCAGCAAGACTACCTTGAGGTTAGTGAGCCTGAAAGAGCGACGCGCTTAGCAGCCGACGTAGATGGCGTTGGCGAACAGAGAGTAGGTGTCGGCGTGGTTCAGGTTCTGGGAGGCAGAGAGGCCGCGGACGCCGCTGTAGCCGTAGGTGCCGTAGTCGTCGGTTCCCCTAATCTGGGTCAGGTGGGTAGACTCGTGGAGAGTGGTGGTGGCCTGGTCCTGGCCGTGGCAGGTGCGGGTCAGAGCGGACAGGCCAGTGTAGTACAGGTTGCAGTTAACCATGTAGGATTGTGAGGGGAGAGTGTAGGCGAGGACACCGCTGGAGCAGGCGCCATAGACGTCAGAGCAGTACAGGTCGGAGACACCGCCGGAGGTGCTCCCACACTCGCTGGCGACGCGCTGGAAGACGGCGGCGACGGTGCTGCGCGTGGAGCTGGTGCTCGACTTGAAGTACTCGGTCACCTTGGCGGCAGCGCCGGAAGAGGCAGCGGTCGCGGCGGCGGAGGCCAGAGAGCGGCAGTTGCTGATGGC
Source organism: Hypoxylon crocopeplum (assembly GCA_022578875.1). NCBI lineage: Eukaryota > Fungi > Ascomycota > Sordariomycetes > Xylariales > Hypoxylaceae > Hypoxylon > Hypoxylon crocopeplum. The sequence continues at coordinate 184,350 of MU399596.1, read as the reverse complement.
CGTGTTAGTGGCAGAGAGCTTGCTGCCGGTGCAGTCGGACGCGACGTCAATGCGCTTGGCGTGGAAGCGGCGGCGGACTTCCTTGGCGGCGAGGCCGTCGACCTCGGCAGTGATGGTGCTGCCGGAGACGGAGTAGATGCCGGCGAGCTCGGTGGTGTTAGCCTCGGCGTAGGAGATGGCACCCGTGGAGACGACATCGTACTTGCCACCGGCGCTCAGGTCGTAGACCTGGCCGACGTCGAAGGTGGCCTCGACGGTCTCACCGGCGGGGATGATCTGGAAGGCATCCTCGTCGAGTCCAGTGGTCATAACACGGAGACGGATACCGTCGAACTGGACCTTCTTATCTATATAACGGATCATGATCAGTCATCTTCTACGGCTGAGGGTGAAGTGGCGGAAACTTACCAGCCTGGTAGATGGCAACCTTCTCGGTGGGAGAGTTCTCATCCAGGAAAGTACCAGTCTTGAAGACCTTCAGGTCAGTAGCACCACTAGAGAGAGATTAGTATCTATTATAAAGCATAGTTTTCGATAAATATAATTCCACTTTCGACTAAGATTCGAGACCTAATCAAGTCTAATAGGGCTCTTAAAACAAGATTATACGCACGTGTTGGTGATGCTGGCCTTGACGGCAGTGTTGCCGACCATCTCAAGCTTGACATCGAGGGGAGAGTCGCGCTTGGTCAAGTCGACCGAGATAGCGCTGGCCAGAGCGGCGAACAGGGAGACACCGGCGGTGAACTTCATCTTGAAGGTATTTTACGAGGCTATGTCGACTTGGCAGTTACTTTAAGGTCTTGCTTGAGCTGCTTGCTAGTGGTGAAATTTCTCATGATCCAAGAGAGAGGATGAGAGCTCTTTATAGCCGGTGGACTCGTAGTTCCGGTGCCATATTGCACGCCGCCCAGCTCTGCACTTCTAGTAGAGGCATGTTTCCAGAATAATTCTATACGCGTTCAGGAAGCTGCAAAATAGCGTAGCAGGACGCCGTGTCCCTGAAGCCATTGAGATCAGGCGCCAAGCTGATGGAATGACACTCTCGGCGGCGATATGACCCATCGCAGCCACAACAACCCGGTAGTCGAAAGTTACCTACCCCGTGTTGGGTCGGCGGCATAAGCAACCTACCTAGGTAGGTATCCAATGGCTAGGATCCGAATTCAGGCAAAGACCTGTCAATGTGGCACTTCCCACCGTTAGCCACAGAAGCGAAGCTGCAGGAACGTGCCCGGAGAGGGGATTGCATGGCGATAACAAGCCGTTTGCCAACTTTGGAAAACAACAATGAGCCCGACGAGAGAGTGTGATAACACTCTTGCTTCACCTCCTTGTAAATGCACTCGTTTCTTCGGGTATGGCGGAGTCACGGAATTGGCTGCCATATTCGCGATTGTAACCCCTTATCGAACATGACAATAAGCCTCTCATAATAACGCGGTCACAGGTGTCCCACCGAGGTATGGCGTTCGGTCAGGGGAGGCGGCCCTCTCCGTACGGCAGATATCCAGATTATTTTACCCGGCGGCGAGGGGGGTAAGGTGTGTGTGTGCTTTGGAGTCGCGATCTTGGGTATGGTGGAGACATCAGTCAATCTGAAAACAAGGCCGCAGGGGTTTGGAATGCCGACGTTCTTGGCGTTTAATAATGCTTATCAGCTCGGAAGGTGGCCGGATCTTCGACGAGCTGAATTGCAAATCAGAGAATCGATGTCATGCGACTGGTGACGCTGAGCTCCGCGTTCTTATAGATCCTCGCATAAGCGCGCCAGACCTTCCCGATCTCGTCAAGATCACCCCGTTTCTAATTGAACTATACCAATCTGTCGGATTGCCGTCTATAGTTACCATCCCGCCGTTGGCTTTCTTGTTTCGCCATCAGCTTTCTTGGCTCGTCGAAGCTTCTTTCTAATCGTTCGAATCGCTGGGGTGGCCGGGAAAGTACTATAAAGCCCATTTCTTTGGGCTTCGGGACCTGTATGTAAGGCACTTCATATCCCGGTTTCCCCTTAAGTACCGTGCCTAGACTGGAGCCTCATGTCTAATACGACTTCGGTCGACGCTACCACCTGCTTGTTTCGACTAGCTTCTCCGTGCTGTTATTTGTGCGTAGCTACCATCGCCGGCCTGTTCAAGCTCTCTCGGCAAGTCCCCGCAACTCCGTTAGATGATTTAGATGCGCTCCTATAGGATAAGCGATCGGGTCCTCGTTTCACAGAAGACTGTTCGTATTTCGTATTTCCACGTGCTGCCAAATGTTCGTCGATCGTTGAACATCCTCGATCGGCAGGTACAAGAGAGCCTCGTCCTCTTGATCTACACTCAGCGCAGCCCTCCTTATCGCCTGCTATCCTCTCGAATATTACTGCTCACTTCCACAGTGATTCTGAGCGAGATTTGTTTTATTTGGAAGGTTGTTATGTCCTAGATCATTCGAGAAGGCCCGCTATCTGGTAAGGTGGATCGAATCTCCGCCTTAATTCGGCATCCTATTCAAATGGTTATTAAAGGGTTACCGGAATGAAGAGTCAGGAAGATAACCTCCTATGGTGGCGCAGTATCTTGTTGTCATGTCATGATAGTAACACCTACTAGAATTGGGCAATCCATTGCCAGGCATCAACCCTCATCAAGCCCTTAGTAATGTAGCCAGCCTGGTATCTCGACTCGCTATTGCCGCGGTAGATAATCCTGTATAAAAGGAAGGGAGAGTATAGCTTAGAAATCGCAACTCATTTTCTTTAAAGAGGCCCAGAGAAACACCACTTCTTCCAGCAATTAAAGCTATGTTATTTCAAGCAAAGTTATTATAGGAGGAAAGGGATTGAGAGGAAGGGGCTGTGATGAGTTGTGGTTCCTCTTATAACATTATAGAAAGAGTACCTTGACGGATTGTTACATGGAGTATCTTCAACGAGCGCCCACTTCGTTCATCTCGTGTACGCGCGTCCCTTACTAATCTTGATAGAATTAAATAGTTTGCGCAATCCGCCCTATCCCCAATATACCAATCGGCAAGCGTTTGTCGACTTAGACGATACGTTGCATAGATTAGAACCCACAATAGCATCGATCAAGATACCTATGCAAGAACGATATCTGCCCCATCCACCATCCTCTCTATGATCAATCGCCATCAGATAACCTCTACTAGAATTCGGATTGAGAATTCCTGGAGCATGTTCACGATGAGTGTGTAATGAAAACTAGCTCTTCTAGTGCCATTATTTCTCTCAATAATGGAAACACTTCACCCTAGGTATAGTTCATCAGATCATTCTATAAACTGATGTTAAGAGCCTAACAAACAGAATAGCGAATGGGATTATGTGGCTACCTTCATTCAAAATGAATGATCAGGGTGAGCAAATATAGAGTATCATTTAATTGTATCAAAGAGAATAATGGTGGAATTTTTCTTCAACTCGAGTCTAGAAGCACCCATGTGTAGCATATTCAAAAACATCACAGACTTACGGGCCTCCACTGTCTCCTCAGAATAGCTACAAGAGCCTTTCGTTATCATCGAAGATAAGATTACCTACCGCGAGGCCAACTCTCTACAATACTGGTTGTGGATGTTTGCATTCATATCTTATGCAGAATAGCATTTCCAAAAATATCTTTCTAACAAGGTTGTATCTATCATTAAATCATGAAATCTCGCAAAGCATACAAGAAAAGCTCCCTTGAAGTAGATCCTATGAAGACCTGTATTAAGGGTGTGAAGATATTGAATCTTAACGAGCAGATGCTCCTCAGATTACTCAAGGTTAACCCGTCTCACCAACTGGAAAGGCCATCCCCAACTGACCGCTTGCCTCGTCGGTGGTATCGGACATACACACGATTGTTCTAGAATACAAATCGCCTGAGCCTAATCGTCGAGTAAGGGCAAGTCATGTCAGCCTAATTATTGGGAATATCAACGAATGCCTTTGCTGCATAACAGAAAAGAACGGGCAGCACATAGAGGCTCACAGGGAGTTCGCTGGAAAGTAGTATGTACAGAGATTTATTAAAGCTTGAACTCTTTCGAATACTAGGAAGCTCTAACTCTTTGTATACACAACTAGAGCCCGCTAAGGGGGTGAGCCGTTTCTACTGCTTGCCCAGATACGGATGAACTGGGGGGGGGGGGGATGATATAAAACCACATATCTATGCCCAGCAAGTTCAACCGACATATTGTTTTCCCGTTGCAGAAATATGTTAGTATTCAAGGAGTCTTGGCCAGCATGGCATGGCATTGGTCTATGCATATTCGCTTGCAACCTAGGTCAGGGGACCACTGATGGGACTAAATACGGTACAGAATTACCAAGACATTTGCTCCATCATGTCCGATCTTAATCTTGCTGGCTGAATCACTATCTAATTCTCTTCTCTTATGCAACAGGTTCCTTAGTCATTTTCAGACTATTACAACCTGAGAAAAAGGCATACACGCGATATAGATTTGATGCACCTACCAAGTCGCTAAACCGCCTGGGCAATGAGTGCAATCAGATTATCACGTAGACCGGCAGCGAAGAGTAACGGGTACGCAGGTCGACACCCTCATCACGCACACATATATTCACCATACTCACATCAGAAGCAAAGACATAGCAGCAAAACTTCGAATTCGCGCTTCATTCTTTCCCATAGTCCAGCACGACTGCGCTATACTGATCTTTTCGACTCAGGCCAACCTAGCCTAGGCCATTCTACCCCGTGTGGCAGCCCATCATTAGCAATTACCTACTGTACAAGGATCCCCTATATAACGTCTTCGTACCCCGTAACGCATACTTCATGTCTCATATCCGGCGGGGAGAAAGCCGGGGTGGTCTGTTTCCCACGCCCCCCGGCTTTCCCCCCATTTTGAGGATCCCAGCCCAGCCGCACAAGCATGCACCGGGTTCCCATAATATAAAATTCCCCGGGGCCCAAGTGAATATCCAAGTATTTGTGCAAGCGTACGGTGCCTAGCTGCCGTCGGCCTTCTCGTACCGGCCCCTCAGGGCGTCCACTTCCCTTTGCAACGCGTTGAGGTCTGCTAGGATCTCTGCCCCTTGCACGTTTTCGCCTGCGGTAGAGGTGCTAGGTTCCTTCCGGGCCTCGCCGCTTACGTTTCTTGCCATCTCGGCAATAGGGGCGGGGGTTTCCACACTCGCTCGACTACTACCGCGCTGCCTCGGAGGCGGCGGTGGAGGTGGTGGTGCTGCCCCCTCCTTTTCCTTACTCATCCTCCTCGTCACGCCGGGCCCATTACTCAGGTCCATGCTCCTAACACTAGGCGGCCGTCTAGTGCTGGCTTGTCTGGTCGGAGGCGGAGGTGGTGGGGACAGTTTGGGTAGTCCGTCTTTGCTTGTGGTGAAAGTCGCTAGGCCAGTTAAGCTCTCCATCTGCCCGCCACTGCTTATGGGACCAAGCCCTATTCCGGTCGGGCTACGTTCGCTCTCGCTAATCCCCGGACTTGTTGCAGGCATAGAACTGAAGCTAACTTGGCTGGGGCTCGTGTAGGAACTCCCGTGTCTGCCATGGTTTGGCCGCCGTGGAGGTGGTGGAGCGGGTGCGTATATATTATTACCCAGACCAATATTTGCACGCAAACTGTCAGTCCGCGACCGATTCGACTCCAGTGACGATCTTGGAGGGGTATCATCATCTGCGTCTAGGGCGTTTATGGAGGGTGCTCTACTATCGTTTCTTGCGTGTCGACGTGGAGGAGGTGCCGCCGGTTTGCGGAGTTGCGTGCTGCCATTGGACTCGGAACGATTCCGCGTAATAACGGGCGGGGTTGGAGGCCGGGGGTTGGCCTGTATGTCAGCAAATGGTTCGGGTACTTTGCCAATAGCTTCACGATCGAAGGGAGAATCGACGGCCTCTTCCACAGTAGGGCGGAAAGGGGTTTGCGGTAGTGGCTTGTTCACGTCGGTAGTTAACGATGGAGGGATGGAGTGAGAGCTAGATTTTCGGGGAGGTGCTATAGAAGGAAGCGATGTGGTGCTGATAGATATGGGAGGTCTCGAGTCTTTGGCGGAACGGGAGTCTATGTCCGCACCCAACTCGATTTTTATGAGTTTTCCATGCCGTGAGTTGGGTGGCGGTGGCTTCTTCTTCGAGGACGACGTTGTAGGCGAGAGGGGAGATGTGGGTAGGATGCCTCTTCGCTCTTCGGGATCTTCGGGCTCGGAAGTCTCGTGCGAGGTTCGAGGTGTTTCTTGCAACATAGCGTCAAAGATGGATTGACGAGACACAGAGCTTGCATCCGTGTTACTCGCGCCATCTGGTAAAGGATGTGGAGGATGTACTAGACCCCCGACGTTTCCTGTCGCTCCGGATGATGAGGAAGACGAAGGGCCTGGAATATTTGCATAGCCAGTTAAGAGCAGTCTCTTAAATGAGTTGACATCAAGAGTCCCTTTTGCCGCAGCGCTAGCCGCTAGAGAATTGGCGTCTTGACTCTGCCCGGTCTGTTCTAAATCCTGCAGCGTTTTCGAGAAGGGATTTGCTGGTGGTCCTGTTTGAACGTGCCCGGAGCTATTCCCGCTACCGAAGGAGGCGGTATTAGGCGGGCCATCATGGTCGTATTGCTCTGAATCACTACTATAACTATCGTCGTCGTCGTCATCGTCGAGATCGCTTACAGATGGAAACCGAGTTACAGGCGCGGCATCTTCTGGTGATGATGGAGGTGGTGACTGGACTCGGACCTTTTTCACGACTTTCTTTGGCTTCAGCTGCACTGATGCCGCCTCTTCATCCTCCCGCCTCTCTTCTTCAGGAATAGCTGACTTGAAAGTGGTGAAGGGCGGCCGCGGAACGGAATCGAAAGACCCGTCGAGATTCGATGTGGGAGCCGGAGCCGGAGAGGGGCCATCGTCAGAGGGGCTGCCCAACTTTCGACGAAAGGGATTGTTGGAACCAAAGGACGGGGACGGGTCTTTGGTAGACATGATGTATAAATAAATGGCAGGACACGCGACAAGGTAAATGGGCAAATGTTGCGATGCAAGCTATATGAGGCTGGCCATGATATGCGAGTCGGAGTCGAGTCGACGTCAGGGTCGGGGTGGCGTCGTTGCAGTAGCAGTAGCAGTAGCAGTATTGTGTAGATCCCCCTCCAGACACGACTACGACATACAGTAGAAAACAGTTATGCGTCTTACTACTTAGCGAAGTCAGGTATGTAAGGTCGGCGTCAGCGTGCTAAGGTGGGATTTCGGAAGTTTCGGTAGACGGTTGGACGGGCAGAGGAACGAGGGACAGAGTTATCGGGTTGGGTTGGGATAAACGCTGGAACCGTCTGATAGCGAAAACGCGGAGATCGCGGTGCCGCTACTGTTGTATAAGTACATGAGGTACATAACTAAGAAATTGAAGATTGAAAAGGACGATGATTTCATGTAATATCAGAGACAATTTTATTCATGCAGATCAAGTAAGTCATTTAATGACCTAAGGCAACATGGAATTGAATGTATATTAGCTGGAACGTGACTACACCTGCGTATAATAAGAGATGTAGATATTAGATAGACTTGTTGAAAGACAAAGAGACACAAACATGTAACCGGTACCCATTCAGGTGGGATTGTGTATCCCTGGTATTAGCGCACGGACCAGCGGCTTATACCGTTACTAAAGTCTGTAAGTCATGTCTAAGTCTAAATCTCGTGTGGGGGAAACTCTTAACATTCGATCCGCCAATTCTATATATAAATCTGATAGGGCAGCCCAAACTCTGAACTACAACCTATATAACACTTAAGATACAGATATATCAAAATCAGATCTGGAAGACCATCTTAATTATCATTACCGTCTCTGATGTATGGTGCATAGACTAATTGCAATCATCACGTATGTGGTGCTGTCCAATTCAGTCTTTGCAAAGTATAGGAAACTGAATTATAGGCCTTGACTCTCACATGCTGTCATACACATTTCTAATAAATACACGCAGCAAGCATGTATTGGTCTATACAACGGCTCGATGCACCAACACATACATTAAATCAGGGCCTTACACATATCAATTTTGGTGCCTTTTATTTCTCACATATTTGAACCAGATGTATTTTGTTAATTGGTCATTTATACCCACTCTTGAATCATTAGTCAATACACTTCCTTCCCTGACCCGAATGAGCTCAGAGCCCTAGTAGCTTTGGGAGGATCGAAAACGGCAAGTGGATACACAAGCACTGAACCCTTGTTCAGAGCTGTTGCATGTAAGCGCCCCTCTTGGCACGTGACACCCGCTATCGACACCGATACGAGCTCCGCAATCCTTTCTGGGCATATGTAAACAAACCTCACGATAAGCAGACGCGTCTCTAGGAACTTCAGGTTTCATCGCAGAGGAAGCGGGAAAATGAAAAGTGCGAAATTGCAATATTGATTCAAAGCCATGCAGAAGCCCCCTAATCGCTGGTATAATTACAAGTGTACTCATCATGTCGTCAGTTCCGAAACCGAGCCCTCGCCCTCTAACAGATGCCATGACTGGGAATATGTGCAATCCAACCGAAACAAGCATGGTTCAGTGCGAGCCGGACAATACACACACTGCAGTCGGCATCGCGGAAGATAATTGTTGGACACGTTCGCAACGCTTCGAGAGCCATTACCAGCCCTCCCCTCCTCAGTAGTCCCGTCCAACCCCTTCCAAGAGCATGGCCTATTCCACTGCGTCGCAAACGCGACGCACACGTAACTCTTTGTACCCAGTTCCCTGAACGCCGATAGACCGCCGAGCCCAACCTACAAAGTGGAAGAACACAAATCAAGTAGCGAAAACTCATGCCGCAGCTTCAGCTTTTGCTTCCTTCTTTGGCGCCTTCTCCTTCTTGGGGGCGGCCTTCTTCGGCGCTGCCTTCTTTGCGGCTGGCTTAGCTGTAGTCTTAGCAACTCTTCCAGACTTGGTCTTGGTCAGGACGGCAGGCTTGTCCTCAACAGCAGGAGCCTAAACTCATTAGCTAACGCAATGAGAAATAATACATTGTAGGAACTTACGTCTTTCTTGGGTGCTGCCTTCTTAGCTGCAGGAGCTTTCTTGGGGGCGGCAGCCTTCTTTGCAGCAGGCTTCTTCTCAACCGGCTCCTTCTTGGGAGCAACAGCCTTCTTTGGCGCGGCAGCCTTCTTAGCGGTCTCCTTCTTCGGGGCGGCCTTCTTGGGAGCTTCTTTCTCGGTTTCCTTCTTGGCGACAGGCTTGGTAGCAGCAGGCTTAGACTTCTTGGAGAGCTTGGTGCCGCCGGAAGGCCCTATGAACAGTTAGTGACTAATTCCGGGGTCGGGCCTCATGAGGAACGATGTGCCCATGATAGGATGGGGTGAAACATACCCTTGGGTTGCTCAAAGATACCCTTATCAACACCAGCCTTCAAGGCCTTGTTGAATAAAGAGTCGAACATCTTGTCCGTAACATTGATGGTGTTGTTTGCCTTGACATACTTCTTCAGTTGTTGTCGGCTAGGTGAGAGTTAGCTTGCATGAACTGAGACAAATGCAATCGCATCGCGTGAGTAGTAAGCATGAGAATAAACACATACCTGGAACCGTTTCGCTCCTTAAGCTGTATGATTAAAGACGCGTCAGCATGCTCATTCAAATGAGTTATCAAGGGAACTTGATTTAGGTGCAGGGCTAGGCTGCTGTGCTGGTAGTTAACAGCAATGCCTGCAGCCCAGCCCTAGAACCCACTCAAGCGAGACGCGATGCGCCGGAAGCAAAGGAATGGGGATAAGTACATGAACAATAGCGTCGGTGATCATGTCCTATAGCTTATCAGTATTCAACACACTTTAACAAAAAGCCGGAGTCGTAGCTATACATACCTGGTATGAAGCATGAGTGCTCTTGGGCTTGGAAGCTCCGTCTGCCTTCTTGGGACCCATTTCGAAAGTTGTTGGTTTGAAACTTGAGATATCGCTGGGAATAGTTGATTTGAATGGTTAATTGGACTGATCAATTGATCTTCGAATAAGGTCTTATGAGTACTGAAGAATGTTGGAATAGATCTGTTGTGTGGGATAGAAAACAATCGAGAAGGGGGAGGGAGGGAGGTATTCGGTCGGGGCGCGACAGCGAGAAAGGTGAGCTTGTTTATATAGCAGGCGGGGGGTTGTGCACAATCAGTAAACTAGCCTGGTACAATCAGCTGTGGCAGACGGGACCCCTCCCCCTCCAAAAAAAAAATCCCATTGCTAAATTTCGCTGGCACTAAAAAAATTAAATAATAAACCCATGGATGGCTCCATGGATCCATGCCAGCAAGTGCAACACGCACACGCACTGGACACACTCACACGGCACCCGCAACCCTTCACCCCCCCGTACATTTGAACCCGATCGCACTCTACCTACCTAAGCATTTAAGGTTGCATTATCTGACTGAAACGCCTAGATTCTTTCCCAGTCGGGTTTAGGGCATGCCATGTGTTGCCGATGGACATGCTGCACAGCCGCATCAGCCAGTCAGATGGCGCGGACTCCCTGATTCGTTACTGATTTAGACCTCTCAGCACGCCCAGAGTCTTTCCCCAGCTCCATACAGCTGATCCGTGCCGTCGAATTTTCTGATTGGTTCAAGCTTGACGGCAGCTCGTTCTCCAAGTACCTTTTTATTATTTTTCTTGTCACTCACTCACTCTTCGCAACTCACCTCGATCAAATCATGCGCCTACTCGAGAGACTCGAGCGAGCTCTCCCACCATTCCCCCCCTCCCTCCCCGTCTTCCTCTCCCTCTCCGTTCTCTCCTTCTCTCGCTTTCTCTGATCTTGCCTCCCACACCTTTTCTATCAGGCGATCGATTGAGTCATTTTCTGCTTCTATACTAGAGCCCGGTTTTAGGCAATGGAAACCAAGTGATTAGACTAATATCAAACTGTATACCCGTCCCTCCAACATTCCAGGAGGCTCCTCGTCTGTTTTCGGCCGCTTGATCTTTCGATACTTTCGGTCGCATTCGAGATGTAGGCTTCGCATCCCATGCATGACCCTATTAAATCCATTTCAATTGATTCCCCAATTCTTCCGCTATCCTGCAACATGTAATTTTTACCTCATCGAGTTGTTGCGATCCCATAATTTGTTTGCTAGTCTCGACCCAGTCCCTTACCCCTGGAGCTCTCGTCCGTCCACAACATGAAGCTATCCACACAATTTGCACCACCTCGACTATTCAACGCACACATCATATTTCGTTGATCTATTTGGCTTTGCGGTGTACTAAATCTTCAGGAGATGATGTCGGTGATTTTTTGCAATTTATTTCTTTTGTTTTTGACTTGTTAAAGCGTCATAGCCTGCCTAAGCGATGTATCTCATGCAAGTCGCGTCTAGGGGCGCGGGTTGTCGCGCCGCATATCACGACAGCGACAACGCAAGGTTACAGGATTACTCTTATACTGGTTCCAGCGAGTGGAGAGTCAGAGTCCCTTGTTCTGTCAACTTATCGAGGTCCGGGTTCGACAACTACGACTCAATGTTCGGAACACTGCACTAATCGCGGTGCGCGTCGTGGCAAACCAAATTCCGGCAGACATTCGTTAAAGGGGAGACTGCCGCGCCGGTAAGGCAACTTTGGTGCCTTATGTACGGATCAGTCTCTTCGCGCTCTTTCGGGTTTCCCCCTGGCGTCATTCTGCGAGACCAATTTCCTCGGCCTTCTTCTCCCTTCGCCTAGTTCATGGACCAAGCGCGTACGACTACTATGTGGGGTTATGATTCGCGATCACGATGTCCACGTCACCGATGATCCGCCAACACTTTTCAACTGCCTGGCATGACCACGACGATTTGTCGATTCAGCAGACGACTAGCATTTCCATCACAAATGCCCATCAAGTTTCAAACCACGCCTTCATTCCCATCTATCAAAAGCAGAGGGTTCATTTACTGCAATGCAATCAAGTGTCATCATTTGAACTGATCAGAGACTGCGATATTGAGATCAGATGCAGCTACTCAAGGGCATTCCAGCATCGCCCTAAAGCATCACGACGATACTCATCACATGAATATTCACCTCTAGATCTGAGGCGCTGCAAATTTCCCGGGCTTAGAAAAGGGCGTGCACCTTATCTGCGGCGATTCCTATCTCTTGGTCATCGGTGATCAAGAATCTCTCAGCCTCTGCCCTCTCAGCACGTCAAGCTTGCTTGGCCTGATCGTCCGACTACGATAGCATCAAGTGCCAAAGACGAGCATTTCAATTGTCCATAAGGGAAGATGACATAAGATCCATGGCAAACGACAAATATTGACGGGGCTCAAGCTATTCGCCCAATTGTGTAGGCACAGCCCTAACACAATAAGATCACGGATGCCTTGGAACTGCTGCTAGGTGTTATTTCCAAGTGATTACCCACACGCGAAAGCTCTGCCCACGAGGCTAGAAATCCTCAGGAACGTCTAGCACTTTTCAGAAGACATGTTAAGCGTCTCGGAATTATGGACAGGTTGCTACGACGATGGCTCTGGTATGAGCCCGGAAGTGCACTGCATTCTCGCCTTTCCCGCGTGCGGGAAATCTCATTACCCTTCGGTGTAATATCAACACCACTTACGGGATAAAGACTGCCAAGGATGCAGAGGCTGCCTGAGATTTACTGATACCCGCATGACGAGGCTCCGACCGTAGTCACGGTTCCATTACGTGGGAGATGATTTAGAAAGTTTGGCTCACCACACACCCTAGGTACTCTCAGATATGCACCCGTCGCCTACTCCTGAGTCCAAATCGGCTCCCATGGCAATCATCCTTTGCGAGATAAGCGTCCACCTTAGCGTTATTAACTCAGCGTTTAGTTGCAAGGAGTTCACGATGGCCACGATATTTCTTTATCTTGTTTGTCTTTTCTCAGGTAGGTTTGCTGCCAGATTAACTCACGGTCGCTTGGAGTCTGCTTGATTGAGATTGTTTTCTACGATCTTCAATCCCCTTTACCCCGCCCATCTCTCCGAACATTTCCGTGACCAGAGACCGTTCAAGCGACAGCCTCGATTAAGATTCTATGTTTTGCGCAAAGAAAAAAGCCCCAACAAGCTTAAATTATTCTAATGCATATGCGATGGACCGTGAATCACGTTTTGAAATTGATTTCGAGATGGTCGGCATTGAAGTGCTGCCAAGACTACTACGCAATTCATATTAGCAGCAATTTGCCCGACCCGACATTTGCATCCAAGTGTGTGTTAATGTTGCGGTTGCTTGAGTTCTGAATGTAAGAACTCTCAGATAATTCTAGTACTTTGTTGCCTTTAACAAGCCAACGGACAAACTATCACGCCACCATCAATTAGGGATATTCGGAATCGATAAATAAGATCGGAGCCTCCGTTCTCGGTTCCATATCATCCCGAGGTCTTCGGAGAATAACAAAGTGTTGTTATTCACGGCCCACTCTGATTAAAAGGGGCTTCATCTTGCTTCATGTGATGTCATAACCCGCCTTAATAAGATACATTGTACTAGCTGGCAATGGCGGCGTTTCCATTTCAATAATGTGGTTTCTTATTTCTTATTATCATTTATCAGAAAGACCATCTATATTCTGCTTTCCTCCTAAATATTGGCAAAATCCAAGCAGCAAGGCAGATAGATCATCAACCCCACTCGTCAGCTCCACACACGCATGGGTGATTTGAGGGGCGCTCGATGAGGATTCAGGAGAGAAAAGACATAGACAGAAAGGGATTTTCACCTTTCCGTGCGTTGTTCCCCATTCATTTTTGCGAGATAGCAGGTCGCGATGTCGCCTCAATCTACCGAAGCCAATGATGAGCGCCACGAGTCCGCCGCGACGCGATCGTCAATAGACGAGAAGCAGCAATCGAGCTTTGGTGGCGCCGAGATCTCAGAGATGGATTCCCGGGGTGAGGAGCGCAAGGTCCGCGGCCACCCTACCTTACTCTCGTACGACGAGATTCCGGACTGGTATCAAGATAACCCCTACATACTCCGAGGCTACCGGCCCGTGTCGCCCTCAGCTCGGACCTGTGTTACTAGCTGGATGTACGTGCATAACGAGACGATCAACATTTATACGCACCTGCTCCCAGCAGTGGTGCTGCTGGTGAGCGGCCTGGCTTACGTTGCCGCGCGCCTGAGCCATCGCAGTAGCAGTGATGCTATCATCGCTGCGACTCAGCTATGTTCGGCTGTGCTCTGCCTCGGCCTCTCGAGCGCGTATCACACGTTCATGTGCCACTCTCAGCGCGCCGAGGCGTTGTGGCTACGCTTCGACTTCGTCGGCATCATCTTCCTGATCCTAGGTTCTTTCGTCTCGGGTATCTACGTCGGTTTCTGGTGCGAAACGCTGGAGAGGAAGATCTATTTCTCTATGGTAAGCAGGATCCTTCTTTCACTCCCTTAACGCTGCCCATGCTATCGGTAGTGCATCAAACCAGCGTATGGTGGGGATATTCTTACGAGCTGGCTTGGTTGGGGTTGAAATTATATTGACAGTCATCTCATTTGCCTTACAGATCGGATCTCTCTCCGCAATATCTATTGTTATCGTGCTGGCGCCGATGTTCCAGGGCCAGCAGTGGCGCACCTTACGCTTATTGACATTCATTTGTACGGGACTTTCCGGCCTAGCCCCTTTCATCCATGGGATTTGTATGTTCGGTTTTGTGCAGATGATGAAGCAGTCTGGCCTGCCGTATTATCTGGCTGAGGGAGGGTTGTTCCTGCTCGGATCCCTTGTATATGCTGTAAGTTAACTACCACTCCTTCTATTCCAATTGCTATTAGTACTACCACTCAAAATCCCACGGCCTATCCAAACAATCACCTGATGAGAAGGGGAAAGGGGAAAGAAATTTCAAATTGCTAACTCGAATGTTTCGGATCGTACAGACAAGGTTCCCCGAGAGCATCAGCCCAGGAACATTCGATATATACGGATCGTCGCATCAGATCTTCCATGTCCTGGTCGTCCTAGCTACGGTGGTCCATCTAGCTGGCGTTCTCGATGCGCTTGATTATAATTACTACAACCGGCAATGCCCATGGTGAATTATACCGCTTGGCCATGGGGTCTCTTGCCAGCCTCATACTATAGACAGGTATTTATTACCGCACCGAAAGATGGGTGCTGATATTCGCTGACCAGGCAGAAAATTAGGCCGAGCGGACTTATAGAGAAATAGATCGAGTAATATCTAATTGTACTACGCAGGGTTGAAGCCCTCCGCCATAGATTTAATCATTAAGATCGATGTGTCAATTCAAATGGGACGTCTAGAATTGTCTCAGTCGATAGGTCTGGTATTCCCGATGTGGAGCACAGATATCCTTCGCAAGAAGCCAGATACTCGACAATGAGAAATAGAGAACGAGACTGGCATTCGGGCTCTGCCCTACAATACGCTTAGAGAGGTTTCGTAAGTACTGCTCTCCTTTCTTCGATCACATTCCGCGCAAACTCGGGTACTCGCTCTCGAGCAAGCTCTTCTTGAAGCCGGAGTGTTTTGTCATTATATTGTCTCACCCTGACCAAGTATCAGGGCAGTGTAAGAGCTTCACTTTGATTTAGTCCATTCAAACTACGCGTATTCAAGTGAAGGTGTCAAGATGGCGCTTGAGATCATCTCTTTCTGTCTGAAAGGGGTAGGCGAGATAGACACCTAGCTAGTAGTATGAAGTGGAAGGAAAAATGGAGGCAAAAAGACGGACACGGGGCCCCACCTCCGCGAAAAACTCGCCCGTAATCGCATGCCCTCGAGGGTGTGCACCGGTAGACCACGGGATCTTTACTCCCAGGAGCTTGGCTCCACTGGTTATCAGACAGTGGTGGTGTTTAGATTGACAGTCGAAGATTGTCAAATTTGTTCCTAATACAAGAACAACCTTTATCCCACCAATATCCTTAAAGTTGTACTTACAGCTACTAGTCTCTTCTGTCTTGCAAAGCACGTCGAAGACCCTCTTACCTCTTAGCCAGTAAAATGTGCACATGAAAGAAAGGATTCACCAAATTCACAATACAAGATACAGAGATCTTCTCGGATAGTAAAAAGGGTGATAATGGTCCCAGAGAGGCTCGAACTCTCGGCCTTCGCATTGCAATCCATAGGATATTAGTACGACGCTCTAAACCAACTGAGCTATGGGACCGATATTAGGCACGCCGGTGCACAGGATATAACATCGCCGGCCTCCTTGCAATTATGTAGTGCACAAGCAGCAGTGAAAAAAAAATATTTTTCAGGGTCGGTGACAACAAACTCGGCAAAGTCAAGACACTAATGGAGCCGAGCACTAAGTCCCCGAATCGTTTGTCTAGGACGGCGTTCGTTCCAGGAACAGTGATATCTCCGAGTAATATATCGTGAAGTCCAAACGTCAAAGTACTTCCCATGTCTTTTTTATCTTCCCAAATGTTATATGTAGCCAAAATTCTTTAAGTGAAAATTTATCATACGACACGGCAGTAAACCATACGCCTCAGCAATACGTGCACGGTGGATATGAACGCCATATTTATTTCATAACGCAGAGCCTTATCATTCGCCTATTAACTGTGAAGGCACCTGTGAATGTGAAATATCCTGCTTGCCTACTCTGAAATAACTTTAAAGGTCAACCTCATTAATTTACTTTGTGTGTGTTTGTTCTCGTGTCAGGAGGTGGATCAGCCTCATGATCTGGCCCGACTAGCTCATCGGTAGAGCGCCTCACTAGTATAGTTTCCTCTTGAAGAGAAAAAACCTTCACGAGGAATCAGGGTTATTATACATTGCAATGAGGAGGCAACAGGTTCGATTCCTGTGTTGGGCATCATTTTTGCTGGCTCTGATGGCTGTATTATACTTACCTACTCTTTAATATTTTTTTACTATGAAAGTAGTAATTCCTGGTTTTGTGTAAAATACTAAGACCAACAACGTCAGAGTTGCAGATAGGATGGCCTCATATGCTATGTGTTTTTTAGAGTCATATTCCGAGGTACAGTCCTGAACAGCCCCCGACAAAGCATACGCGTACACGCACGTAGACTTGTAGGAGCCACACCGATCCGAATTCAAGTAAAAAAAATTTGCGAGGCTGTCGAATTCG
The DNA here is from genome assembly GCA_022578875.1 of Hypoxylon crocopeplum. Classification (NCBI taxonomy): domain Eukaryota; kingdom Fungi; phylum Ascomycota; class Sordariomycetes; order Xylariales; family Hypoxylaceae; genus Hypoxylon; species Hypoxylon crocopeplum. Next base: position 167,288 of record MU399596.1, on the reverse strand, counting down.
AAACCATCTAGAAAAAAATATATATACCAGCGCCAGTTTTGAACAGATGGTGTATGACTGAGAAGAAATGTAGGAATTATCGTCGGTAACGGAATTTGGAATCAGTATTACATCCGCGTCTATCTACCTACCCACTTACTCCTGCGGCAGCGTCGCGGTCCCCATTTTGGCATGCGCGGCTCCTTTTTAAGCGAAGCTTCGACTACGCCGCGGCCCGCCCCTGAGACGGATCCGTCGACCGAAGGAAGGGAAGCAAGCAAGCAAGCATCCGGGATCTTAGGTCCACCGACGACGTCCGTAAGTGTGTGTGGGGGTCATCGTATCAGTCATCCATACCTACCACCATTCCGCCATTCTTTTATCGCGATCCCCCCCATTCTTCCCGAAGGAAGCCACATAAGTCCCAATCCATCGCGCGTGTGTTTTCAGTTAGCACAACCACAACAGCGCCATGGCTATACGCTGCGGGAGTTTCCAGTCATCCATGCCTCCCCCCATACATATATGTATGCGCCGCATTAGCGACCGCGTAATCATACCTACAGTAGCGCCCGCTCATCCTGACGGCCGCAAGGAACAATCTAGATTTGTTTTGCTTCGTTGTCGTTAGCCCTTGGACCCCCGATCTCAACGGCCGAACCGGCCGGCGCTTGGCCAAAAGTGGGAAATTATCGCGATCTCTAGGGATAGGCAGGCATCTATTCGTTATCTGAGTGAGCACTGCGCCGCGGGACTAAGCGCCGAACACTATACGAAGCACGGTCATCACGGATACAGGTTCTAGGAATATTGCGTATAGGTACGTAAACGGTAAGGGTCGGGTGTCATCGCTCATGACGTCCACTCTGCGAAGGAGGGGATGGGAAGACAGGTTTCCTATAGATGTATGCACATGAATAGTGATCGACTGACTTCATAATCCTAGGTACCTAGATAGTCAGCCACTTCAAACTTACAAGCCAGAAGTAAAGAGTCCTACCTTGATCAACTCTCCGAGTCAATTGCTTTGCTAGAGAGAGACGTTAAGGTAAGTGCGGGTGTATGTATAGAATGACTAATTAATCAGGAATTGTTATGTATCTCCTATTGATAGTAAGACGCTTATGGTAGAATATAACTTGAGTGTCGTATTTGAGTGCCACTATGCGATCTTATTGAGTTCAACTTGTGAGATATGGGAATTTCTATAGGCGTGGTATGCTATTCGGTCTATTCCCTAACGTCTTTCTCAGTCACATACTCTAAACATCTAGTTACTACTCCTGCTCGACTAGGTTGCGCCATGTCAGAAGAGAACCCTAGTTTGGAATACCTTCCAAAGTCATTCACTATCATGTGTCACTAGAGCTGCGTCAGGAATACGGATTATGCTCTCATAATCTCTCGGTAAGCATGAATAAGTAAAGCGATGCGAGGTCGAGCGATATACCGTCAAAGGCCAGCGCCGCCACCCTTGTGAGAGGAGACACGTCGACAGGCAAAATATGCGCCGTATCGAGACGTCTCAGGACGACACTAGAGGCGCCCCTGTCGAGTTTTCCGTGTTGGGTACGGAATTCGTACTTATTCAATATGTCGAATATACGACTGGTAACTGATGACCTTTGACCGAGCATAGACATGAGTCCTACTGAAGGAAACAGCCCCGTAGCTAGGGTATAGTAGTGTGGAGAGAAGCTGGATGTATGAAACCGTGTGTGTTGGCTAGGTGTTGAGCTTGATTGACTGGCTATAGAAACTCGGTTATGTAGAGTCAACACGAGTATAGTAAATCTTACTAAGATCTTTTCCGCCGAAGATGCAAAATCTACAATGCGGTTATCTTTGACGCCTGAGAAAAATTTTGAATTGATTGGAATCAAAGTTCTAGAACTATCATCAGCACTAGACTTGTTCTGGGGCGTCTCGATTACTATGTTTACCTCGCCTCGATGTTTTTGATCGTCTTAGGAAATTCCGAGATGTAGGATCATCAGCGCCAAGAGCTTTTTTTAATACGAGAGCGAGCGTCGTGGTCCTCTTTAATGTTCCAGGCTTGGAGCGCCCCTGCAAAATTCCTCCCGCTTGAAGATGAAGCCTAGACTTGAACTTGAACTAGAATTAGGACTAGAACAAGACCTAGCATTAAGCTTAAAGTAAGCCTCCTGAATTGATGTTTGTAAGATAACTTAAGGAGGAGAGTGAAGCACCGAGGCCGAAAGCCGAGGTCGGCCAGTGATTACTAAATATAGGTTTTGATATTCATGGAATAGATTATGGGAGTATAGTTGGACAAGTTAAAAGATGAACAACTGTTTTCCCTAAAGAGAGTTGATGAGGTGATTATGACAGCGACTTATCTTCCTATACCGATCTATACTACCACGCTGTTGATGATGCGGAATTCGGGACCGAGGCCTTTTGCGACAGAGAGGGGATCGGGGAGGTGGACAGAGCGGATCGCGTAGGCGACCGAGTGAAAGAGGGCAAGATTCTCCCTTCTCGGAGCGGCGAATAAAGCATTGCGCCGCAGCCTTGCACAAAGTCCGCAGTCTCTCCCGGGAGGCGGTGAAGCTCGGTAAGGGCCCATCTCCCATGCTACATCCGCCTATAGGTGTATGCAGGTAGGGAGGCAATCATATACTGTATGTAGGTAGGTAAGGTAAGATAAGGCAAGGCAAGGTGAGAGAGGCAAGTTATCGTATGTGAGTGAGTATGTAAGTATGTATGTGTGCATGTATGATAAATAATCCCCGGTTGCCACTAATGCGATGTGCCTAAGCGCCGTATGTCTCCGTGCCTAGGGGGAAGATCCGTTGAATCCACCGCGCGATGGATGACTAACCCTGGTATAGGACTGTCTCCCCGACTCCTGCTGACTAACCCTATCGAGAACAAATGCTACTACCTAATAACAAAGTGAAGTTTTTTCTTTCTCACTCTTACCTCTTCGTTGATTACATTGTCAACTTGTTGTTCTGTTACTGCTCTGCTCTGCCCTGCTAGACTTGACCTGACTTGACCTGACGACCTGGTAGGAGGTACATAAGTCTCACAGAATAGTGTTATATGTTAGAAAATTTGATATCTTGGCATTATACGATCCTCTAAGCGACCCCTCCGGCAAACATATAGAAGATTGCCTATCTAATGCATATGCGGTCCTACGGTCTAGCCCGCCGTGCCTCTCATTGCCTACCCGAGACTTGAGCATATGCCCTGGTGTAAGTGATTCTACATGGGATGGACTTGGCTAGAACTGTCCTGTGACTGTCGACCCCGGATACGCACCGGGGGTAGTTGGGCGTCTAAGTACTTACGTGAGATGGGTAGATTACAGTACCTTGCACTGATCCCCTGTTTTTCTATGTACGAATGATATGATATGCTGAACAGACGCAGCTGAGGTAAGATGCCTTATGTAAGGTATGTATGTAGTAAGTAAATGGCTTACATACATGTACGTGTGTTTGCGCTAAGGTAGGTCAAGGGTGAAGTACCTTACATAACCTCCTTGCATGTCTTACATAGCAACTGCCCAGGTGCTCCTCTGCACTCCGTTACCCCCAACCCTAAATGCAAGCAAGACGCACCTCCAATCCTTCTTTTTCTGTCTTTGTTGTCGTAGGTGTGGGGAACCAGATAAACATAAACTTTCCGCGCCCTAAGGAGGGGGCTAAACTCAATTGCCAAGCCCTTGATTGGGCGGCTCCCGACCGCGTCTTCGTTGTTGAACTGCGAAGGTCGCACAGGGATCGACGTCATGGTAGCTGATCGGCGGCGCTAACCTTAACTTCGAGATTTAAAGTTAAGGGGCGTGTGCAGCCATCAGCCAGCGCCCGGTTGAAACTCAAAAGCCTAATAAAGTCGGCACGTTTACCGGGTCCACGGCAGGCAACGCCATCCCTGCAAGCCTTTTTTGGGTTGTTATGGTGGCTTATCGAGTTATACGACAGTATGAACATAACGAACAAGCTGACATGTTTCAGAGAAGAGAGAAAAATAGAAAAGGGGGACCGATTGAACCTCTAGATGACAAAATAACCTTACCTAAGATAAGCTACGATGGTATCATGTATAATTCTCGAACACGCGCACCCCCCCCGGAGCGTTACATACATATAGAACTGTTAAACCCACATGTTGGTTTGGAGTCCTGTCTCGATTGTGGGGCGAACACGTACGTCCGGTGGATAGTAGATTGTGAGTGCACCTGCGATGGCCGATGGAAAATCAGATGGAACAAAGTGAAACGGGTCCAAGCTTCTGTCCGACGTTGTTAGACGAGAGACATGATATTCTGTTACATACCTACTACGTACCTAACCTAGTTCGTGCTATCATAACAAGTACGCGACGTCCGTGTACTCATCTGTAAATACAATACGTCGCAGGTGTCATACAATTGCAGCACGAGTATGGGCCGATGACCGCACCATGATAATAGTGGTAAAAGCACCAAGGTCGATCTCTCTTCAACTAACCTTTTTTCGAGGTCGGTACCGGCTCATCACCGACGGCACAACCCTCAATGTCGTATTATTCCAACGTTGAACCTGTGTGAATGAGGCGTACTGGCCCGGCCAGGTGCGAGTAACGGTACGGTAGGTAGGCAAGGGACGCGGCACAATCGGTCTCTGCTTCTACTGGTGGATAGGGAAAAGAACTAGGTCCTAGTAAGGCTTCATGTTGCTGCAAACCCGCCGCATTTATGCTGCTGTGGGTCCCGACTTTTCGCTCGTTGCGTAAACCGTACTATGTACTTCGTACTGTCCTTCTTAAACGGTCGAGTTTGAGTTTGCATTCGCAACCCTTGTTTGACTATACCTAGGTCGGTACCTCATGTAGGAAGGAAATAAGCCCGACATGGATACCTAGGTAGGTAGTCGCCAACAGGCAAGAATTGACGGGGATGCGTTACAGGGGACCATCGTGTTTGACGTGCAACCACATGGTCCATTGTATGCGCATCTACTACCCCTGTAACCCCCTTAGCCTCATTATTATGGGAAATTGACACGCAACACTCATCTCGGACGGTAATGACCTGAACTGAACTGAACTGAAATGATGCATCGATTATGGTATCGCAACCTCCACGATCGGCCTTCCGATCTCCCTTCTCAATCTTACGCCCCGAGACCCCTAGACATGCCTGCCCACGAGGGCGCCCTCACTGTATGCTGCGACTGAAATATCTACATGACGAAGCCCAGGAGCTGCCTTGGCAACTGTCCGTGCTCTCTCGTGACCTCCATTCGTGAAAAAGCAACCGAAACTCCCTATCGCTAAGGATGCGTGACTGATAGAACTAGAGCCGTACTAAGGAAAAATGAGCATGCCGCCACACAGACTAGATGCGGTTTTTGAACGCCCGAATCATGCAATGTGTCCCTATCCCCCGATGAACCGTGTAAATCTTTAGATGTAGAATTTGCGATTTAGAGAAGCGATTGCCTTGGTGTCCTCCCGGCTCATATCCGTATTAGCCGTGACGCTAGATGTACCCGTTGAGAGGGCCCTGGGCGAGCTGCTGGCACTATTGTTGCTGCCCGGGTTCGCGCTGCTGGGTTCCGAGTTCGCTGGCGTCCTGTTGAGTAGCGCCGACAAGCTGGCCTTGTTCGCATTGCCGTTAGTACCTTCAGGACCCATCATTCTCGGTGGTGAGACAGAATGCGTTCTCGGAGGCGTCAACCCTCGAGACGCCGAAGGTATCGAGGGTAGCGGACCCTGGGGATTGCGTGCACTCGTCGCCGATAGACGGGGATCGATCACGGCTTGTACAGCTTGTGCAGCTTGTGCGGCCTGTGCAGCTTGCGCGGCTTGAATTTGGAGGTGGTGTGATTGCGGAGACAAGCTTGGAGCGCGGGTAGCTATTGGATATGGTCTGCCTAGAGCAGGCGGAGGTAGTCGATCGTGCTCGTAGTTATTGCTGAGATTCTTCGGATAGATGGGAGCCTGAGACTGAATCGGTGGCGCTGATGTAGTCGGCAGCGGTGGAAGTTGAGGCGCCCTATGAGGGGGCTGCTGGGGATGCGGGCGAGCCTGTGGCTTCATCTCCGGTGTGAGCCTCCCTTGTGACCAAGGAGGGGTGTGGTTAGGCGAAGGCGGCCACTGTCCCTGCGGCTGCGTCGGCGGTGGCGGCTGTGGCTGCCCCTGCCATGCTGGCGACCCCCAAGGGCTCATATAATTATTGTAGCTCGGCTGTTCGAGTGGTGGAGCATGACTGGCATATGGCTGCATGGGCGTTCTCGTCAAAGCAGGCGGGTTGCTGTCGTGTAGACTTGACTCGGGATACATTCCCTTAGCCGGAACGATTTGTCGGAGTTGAGGGTCAGAGCTCGGTTGAGGTAAATCAGGAGCGCCGGAGTGTGGTCTAGAGTAGTACGAGATCAAGTGGAGGTGCTGGCCCTGCGAAGTCGTGATACTGAATGATTGCTTCATGAGGCCGTCGGCCTTGTAGGTGTAGCCTTCGGGTTGGCCACCATCAGGGTCTTCGTCACTATGTCGACCGCTATCCGGTGTCCTCCCGTTGCTCCGTCGCGTTGTACCAAACGTAGTCCCTCGTTTACCTTCCATCTCTCTATATGTGAGAAAACTCCCCGAAACCCTGCTCGCGCTCCAAGATTTTCCGTCGGTCCATCTACGCATGCCGGCCTCCCTCTCATCCCATACGAAAACTGAGCCGGATCTGATGGACTGGCGTTCTTTCTCTGATAACCGCCTCTGAACTCGGGGTAGCAGCCCTAGTCTGCAGGCTTCGAATAGCTTGATGGCGTCTGCGGGTGTCCGCACATAGCCGTGGTAGGTCTCCATCTTGCGGTTGCTTGCTCAGGAAGACGAAGATGTGTGTGATAAGAGGTTCAATAAATTCGGAATCAGAGGGCGAGATCGAAAGATGATTTCCTAATATGTTGCTAGATAATCAGGTCTTGTAATCCCACCCATCCACCACATCAGCTCCACACAACAGCTTCAACAGTGGGTCATTCAGACAGTGGGTGACTGGAGAAGCTTGCGTGGTTAGAATCGACCCTAGTCTTGGAAGCTGAAGGAGTGAGAATGCGCGTGCTGGCTTGGCGTTTCCGAATTGCGGGCAACTCGAGTCGATAGTTGAACCCCTAAACTATTGATGGTCCAGGCGTTACGGAACTAGAACCGAGGTGTCCAGACCCGCGGATCCCCTGTTAAATCCCAATATTAGCTCCTTCGATCTAGAGTACCCGAGGCAAGAATTGGTTTGAGAACAAGAAAGGCCTTATTCATGCCAATACCAGTAAGTGGTGTGCACACTTTAGCAGATTTATGAGACGCGCAGGGGGTGAGCTGTGATATTTGAATCCGACCTGAGTCTGACGCTGGAAGGACAGATGCTGTCATGATTATGTGGTGCCGGGACAAAGGAAAGGTGATTTCGAGATTCATCTTGGCATTATCTTGGTTCGCCAGCCATGCCCACTTGGGAAGGGTACGAAGTACACTCATGCAGATGGATAAACCAAGAACCAGAGCTGCAAAGACGGCCTTATGATCATGACGGGAATAGTATCGCGTCCGATAGCTTGGGTCCCCCGTCTTGTTCGGCTTGCATGCACAATTCGAAGTAGGATTGATTGGTGCAGGTGAAGGGGGCGATTCCCGACCCGATAAGCATATCGCCAGATAAATAGGTGGAAATTAAAGCACATACCTACGTAACGGGTAAGTCAAAAGGATCAAGCTTGACGAATTTTGCCTTCCCGAGAGTGGCATGCGTGGGCTTAGGTGCTATAAATTGACCTGGAGTGAGGGAATTAGAACGGTAGGAACGAAAAAAGGAAATTATGGTCGAGTCAGGTAGATAATATAGAATTGCAAAGGTTCCCAGGCAACCCGGCCCAATTGTGATGCTTCAGCTAGAAGCCCAAGCTGGCGATAAAAATATCCCGGGTCACCCTGTTGGAGTGTACTAAGACGTGGTGGATGTGGTAGCATTACCGTCAGACTTGCTGGCAACGACAGGTTCCCGATTGACTCGGGATTTGGCTCAAAAGCAACCTTAAAACGCTGCTGGGTAATGAGAGAGCCCAAGCCGGCTGTTCTTGTAAGTGAGAAGGATATAATACTAGATGTAGATGGTGTATGTAGTCTTCGCCACTGGCTAGAGTAGATAGAAAAGGTTGTATCCTGGTGGGGGATAAGGTCGTTAAACGGACGGATATCATGTGAAGTGGTGGAATTTAAATTTAGAGTCCAACCTTAAAAGAAGGACCCGAAGAGCTTACTTTTTTCGAGGTTTTCGTGATGTATGTAAGTGGATGACTGATAGACCCGAACTCGAGTCAGCGCCTGCAATGGTGTATGGTGTATGGCGTATGGCGCTATCGAGGCTCTGATAGCCTTCGCGGAGCTGACCAGGAAATAATTAAGCTTATTAGTTTGGACACGTGTGTATTCGGAACTAAGATGGCTCCAGTGTCCAGTGTCCAAGGCGTCTCTAGTGGGAACAAGAGGATTTCGAGAGGAAGTTGACGGCGAAGTTGAACCTCGCTTTTCCGTGCGATGGCTCTAGAGCATCTAATAATTGCGATCTCTCTCCTATCAGCTCCTACTCTGTTCTTAGCTCTTCCGTCTTGCCACCGTCGCACGCACTTCAGGTTTTCGTAGGTCAAGATGCCGAAAAGACGCGCTGTAATGGGGATTTGCTGATAGTGCCGATCTGGTATTATCCCACGCCTGCGGCTGCAGGTAGATATTCAGCCTTCGGGTTGGATCGAGGGACGACCGGTAGTGGCGAGATATGAAACAGAGAACAGATTAACGCGGACCCTCTCGTTCAGATGAGTGGCCGATTAATCAATATCGGGTAGAGATTTGGGGAGATTGAATGGCAGTTAAGAGTAGAGTGTGGAGGGAGAGTTTATGGTAAGGAAGAGTATTAAATTATGACGAGATGGTGGAATTTCGAGGCAAGGGAAGTGCGGGAAGGAAAAGATAGAAAACGGATATTACCACCATAATAATAACGGCAATTAAGCTTCCCGATCAATTCAAGCTTATTACCTTATTTTGCATCGTTCTTTCCACAATTTTTTTATTTTTAAAGTGAAGGTACCGTACCATGCTGCACGGTCCAAGGCTCCAGGTATCAGGTATCAGGGTATCTCGCAAGCGGCTTAGGTACGTACCGTGTACCCACCCTGCCACCTTGCAGGGAGCTGTTAGCGCCCGCCGCCAAGGACTTCCAAGGTTCCAAGGCCCCAGTAGAATCGGTACCACGGCAGTATCCAGTACTTGCCTCCAACAGCTAAGCCCCTAGAGATCTCAGGAAATAGGTACCACGCATCGCGGCTATATACCCGATGCGTAGGCATAACCTTCCCGGCCAGCAAATGTACATTCCTTATGGTATGTACCTATGTATTGTATCTTCCTACATCATGTACGGCCATATAAGGATGTAGGTACTTTCGTACCGCATCTTACCTCTTTCTATAGTTTAGTGCCGTATCACAAGGACGAGCCAGCTGCTGAGGTGCAGTAGGAGACTCGATAGCTGAACTTTCCATGAACAAGTTCACTTTGGAGACTCAACGGAACCGACATGAAGAGAAATCCTTCCAAAAGTCTACTCAGGTCCAGGCCAGTCAATGTTCATTCAGAATTCATAGTCAGGTCTGCAGTTCTCCCTATGGAGATCGTCATGCCGCTTTGGGGAAATGCGATGTTCGCTTATTCGCTTACGCATTTTCCTCAGGTAGTGCCAAGTTGCTACTTTTGTCCGGTAAGGAGAATTTCCATATTTTCCATACATACATCTTTTGGTGTTAACATGTACAAATAGGCAGAAGTTTGAGGATCAAATCAGTCAAACCAATGTGATGATATCCGGTAGGCGGATATTAGAGCAAATTGTGTGACACCTACATACAAGGCAACACAGAAGCTTACAATAAGGCCCAATATACTTGGCCCCTTATTCATACTCTCCCTAAACCATAGGATGACAGGACGCCTTTGATGTTCTACGTATATTTTGATAGCATATGACCCGCAATCCGTCTTCAGGCGAGGAATCGCACCAGATCGGTCTAGGCTCCGTGGTGGTTCGATGGGGCACAGCACGTGTCGACAAGGAGGACACTGACGCTATCAACGTCAAGTCGCTAAAAAAGGAGTTCATCCCGAGCTGTCCAAGCTCTGCTGATGCCATGGGCGGTATTTTTTCCAAATTCATCTGCTTGTCATCTGCTGCGTGAAGCTCACTAGCTAAAGGATCTCGACCACCCGGTTCAAACAGAGTGTGTCTCGATTGTCGAGCCGCGAATCCAACCACCGTCAAGAGATGCCGTCTCGCCAACACCAAGACGCATCACAGCGAGCCTTTGTGCTGCCGCAGTTTAATCACTTATTCTGTCTCACCGTTTGAATCCCTCTTTGGGGGTTTGTGTGCCTTGGTGTTGTCATTCTCGGACAGGGTCCAACCGCTTTGGGGGGCTCCCTACCCACTTTGGTCGTGCTGAGATGAGCACAGCATGTTGTAAGACTAAAATGAAGCCTTTACTCAAACTCAGTCTCATCTGTCATCTCCGAGTAACATTGCCTCGAGAGCCCCCGTTACACGGCGCAATCATGGGGCTTACCGTATCGCGGAACATTGTCCTCGACGTGATGAAGCAACCCTAATATCCACGCCACCCATCCATCCGCACCGGTGTCTAGATTATGCGAGTGGTCACCAAACACACAGCCTAAGGGGGGAGGCTTGTACGCTTATCCTTCGAAGAAAGCAGGGCTCTAGAACGCACAAGGCCTGCTTCGTAGCGAATGTTGCTAGTTGTCAAGATGTAAGAGGCAGGAAGCATGTGAATATTCTTTGGGACTTGATATCGTTGAAAGTATCATATGGGGAAATCATCCAAGTTTTATGCAAGGAGTAAGGTTAGGTAATTTTGACAGCTTATGGGCCCTGAATGAGAACCCTCGGTGAATCGGAAGCGGTCACGGTAAGAGTTACTAATAACAGTATTTATTGCTTGCTCGTACCGGCGATATAAAATTTTTCTTCTGTTGACGAATGCAAAGCAAACCCTTCTGCCACCCATACATGCAAACAAGCGAGGCGTCACACAATCGCATCTTCTCTCGTTGATACCGATGGTGTTCAGCCTAGTGCCGGCGGCAACGTGGCCTGCGGCCGATCATTGGCACACGGCACGGTAACGGGTCCCGCTATTGGCAATCCCGCTGCTATTCACCCGCTGAAAAGAGGCCGACATGAGGCCATATGAACACCGAAGATCGTCACTCCCCCTTCTCACGTTTCATTACAAACGCAAGAGATCGTGAAACTGCCGGCATACGGCTCTTCATTTAAGTTGCGACTCGAGAATTGGAGAATGAACATCTTCCTTCTGCTTCTTAAAATACTGTGAAGATTCTGCGACCCGTTGAACAAGGTCGCAGTGTTTCGGTATCGCCCAGCCCGTATGTGGGAACCCGCCAGAATCATGAATCGCAACATGGGAAGGAATCCGGACCATGGCATGTACTCACTCGGATGAAGCAATCCTTCGAAGCCGCAGCTGGTGCCCGGCACATGACATCAGGCCAGCGAAATTATCTATTATTGTTGCCTGTGACCAAAAGCTTACGGGCGACACGAATGATAATGCTCGGACCATTCGTACGCATTAGGGTCTCTAAAGGATTCAAGCTTCTTTGCGCCTACCTTGGGGTGCATATGCTTCCCATATTAACCCTGCCTATTGGTGGTGGGAGAGACGCCTAAGAAAGCCGATGTAACTATCTGTAGACAGGGCTCTCCTCATTGCCTACTATGTAAGCGACTATCCATGAAAGCAAACAATGTTGCTTCGACGCAAAGGTCTCATTCTTACTGTTAATGCTCGTCGATACCTGCGTAACGAGCAAACGGCTGCCGAGGCCCGACTGGCCCGAAGCTGGGAACGGATGCCTACTCGGTGTCCTTGTTTTCAGCACCACCAATGAACAACAGTCTTAAGGACAAGTGTCGGTCACTCGATGATAATGACAAACTGGACCCCTGTGGTTCCCAACTTGGCATTGGTCAGTGCTGGCTTGGGGGGGCGGCCACGCGCTTGGCGTCTTGGCGGCCACGAGGGATCTCGCCCCGGACCCTCTTCTTAGGGGGCCTGGCCCGTTCATTTTAAGCATGAATTTAAGCGTGGTGGCCAGCTGCTGGCACCAACCTCATTAGTAATAAGGTGATGTTTCTAATGCTTCCCACTGCAACGGGTCGATGGCCGAGACCCGAATCGATTTGTCTCTTGCTGCCTGCGTGAGAAGGCTATTTTCTTATACATATGCAATGGGCTATTAACGAACTTTGGCAGGCATGTCGATAGTGAAGATCCGCTCTCAGGATGGAAGTAGAAATCGTGAGTAGAAGGAGTCGTCGACGCATGCATACTTACTTGCCTAGGTACCGAGCGAAGTAGAATTCCTCATCCCAGGCTCGCTAGGGCGTTTTGCACGAATTGCTGCCTCCATAAGCGGAGGTGAAGAACCCGACCTCCCGTATGAAGGGTGATCTGGCGATCTTTAACGCTCCAATGACGTTGCGGAGCACTCAAAAGGAATATAGGGCTAGAGATGTTCGCGCCAAGCCGAGTGCGAGAATCCCACTTTTGATGGTCGGGCAACAAAAATGCCTTGCAGATCTGCAGTGAGCACCTTACCAGAAATGCTGACGTGAGGCACGGCCCTCACCGTCGCATTCTCCCGCCTTGAGACTCTGGAGATGGCAGCCCTGAAGGCGATGGGATGGGCAAGAAGGACGGCGCGGATAGTGCATCCGTAATGATAGGATACAGAGTCCAGCTAGGTCGGTGCCGAATGCTGGGTTCGTGGAGGATGAGGACCCTTTCTCATCCATCCTATGGGCGCACTGGCTCCTATCAGAATGCAAAGATGGGGGCGTAGCACAAACTTCTGACGGGTGACAATCCTTCGGCACATCACTCCATTCGTCTATGGTATCACTGAGGATAAGGGGGACCCTGCTTATCGCAAATCACAGGCTTGTCTCAACGGCCAACTCATTCTAACCCAGACACCACATGACGGGTATGTGGTCACACACGGGCTACCATAATCTATCACTTTGAAGCCCGCAACGTCAGTCTCCTTGGTGAAACCTCGAGAAATGACACCCATTCTGCTCAAGAGCGCCGCCCGCGCCATTCCTTCGTTAGCTATAGTATACTATAGTAGTGACAAGGTGCCATCTTAGTAGAAGCAGCAGGAGCTGGCGCCTTCGCTAGTAGCTTACGCTATTAGTTCGTTAGCTAATGGTGGCTGGAACAATTCGTTATCAGGATTCATCAGTAAGTCGACTAGTTGTTGCTCTAACCTGGGTTCATATGATTAATAATATGTACGAGGCCGAGCTGCTGGGATGAAAGCCAGGGCCGACAAGCTCAATCGGCCGAGTGATCCTATTTAGGGGTATGTGTACATACGCAGAGCCACGGCGCTGGGCTCCTGCTGGCCTCAGGCGAATTCGTTAGCACGCACGCAAGTCCCAGGCATGCATAATCTTTCCGGCCCCCGGCCCACGGCGGCGGAACCCAATGGTATGCCTTCGCTTGCCCGAAAGAGAGTAGATACAGCCCACAACCCCTCCTTTCGCTGCCCTCGTACTTCGTACTTTTTATTTCTTTTTCTTTATCTAGCGCGTTCAGCCCTCTTGCGCCATGCGCTACCTACTCAGTCAAGACCCCTGGAGGAGTTATATAGCGCGAGGCAACATATGCATGCTAGGGAACGCCCAGCTGCCTTCAGTCACGCGTCAGAGGCATATCCGTGGAGGTGATTTTGCTTATTTTCCGTTTAGCCCCGCGACATCACCGCAGCCACGTCGTTGTGGCGTCGTGTCCGGCTTTTTGACGGGCGACGCAGCTTACTACATAGTGTGCTCGGAGACGTGGGGGTTTGCGTGTCTTGCGACATGATGGCGTCTAGAAAACGCAAGCGAGGTTATAACCGGTACGAAAGTCCTAACCCCGCCTGTCTCACTCCATAGCCTATCGACGCTGGTTGGTGAAAAAAGGAGAGCGGAAGAAAACCGCGACCTGGCGGTTTGGCGATTTTCAGCTTAGGGGTTTAAGATGTGACAAAGATATTATCAATGATTACGATCACATAGTACCATGGCGCTGGGAATGGAATCGAGATCAATCCCGGCCTAGTTCTGGCTCGGGGCCGGGGTATCTCAATACATGCGCTCCTGTCACACAGCCCTAGGACTTGTACAGCGCTGCTCGTTCTCAACAACGCAAGCGAGATATTTTGCTGAATCGTGACCGGGCTTTCTGGGTGGCGCCATGCAACTCAGCTGGCTGGCCTCAGCGGACAGAATAATTCCCGTCGCGAGAGAGACACACACAAAGACGAAGCGAAGCGAAATGCCGAAAAATCAGCAACAGGACGATGGGAAGCTCGTTCAGCTACCATCACCTTGTCGCATAACATATTACTAAAGAAGGGTTGCACAAGCGTCGGCAAATAAAGTAGGTGTTAATATACCAAGCTTTCTTATCACGCATCAAGCGCGATTACAAGAAAAAAACAACAATAAAATAAATGAAGTGGCCACCCTCCTCGAGCATGACAGCGCGAATAGGGGTGGTTACACCAAATCGACCTACCTGCAGCGACAGCAAGCAAGATAGATTGAGTACTCACATACCTACCCCTAGATAGATTGCAGTCGAAGGAAGCTTAAAAGCCAAAAGAAACCTCCGATCTTTCCATTACCCCATCCTACCCTACCTTACCGGGCCTTATAAGACCCTACCGGCCTTACACTAGGTACCCTACCAGGCCTTACACACCCTACCAGGCTCCTATGTATGTATGTAGGCCAGCAGCAGGTCTACCTTATTTCCCACCTTCTCCTTTGGGGCCGATTTTACCTAGTACACATACCTTCTTTTATTCCCGCGACGGCGACGGACAGGGTAGAACGTTGGTAGTTCTTTAGGCAGTACCTTTCCCTCGGGTCCCCGGACCCATTCCCAATCTGAGTCAAGTCGCCAAGGTTACCAACCTACCGTAATACGCCAGAGAGGCCAGGGCTGTCGTGAAACCGTTCCTGGTTTAGGCAACTTGCCCGGTCTACTTCAAGTCGCGTGGATGAGTTAAATTCTTGTTGGCATTGAACGATGCGATGCGCGCCCCGCCTCTCGTATAAGTCAACTCTTACGATATCCCCAACTGGGCTAGTTGCCTACCGCATCTGAACGGTTGTTAGTCAGTGACAGTCAGCTTACTAGCGCTTCTCGTTCGATGCTCATCAGGCTTCGTACGGAAATATTATTTTTATTTTCTAATCCATTATCAGCGGCCTTCTCCGTCGGGTGAGATCGTACTCGCTAAGTATGCAGTTCGAAGGCTAAAGCCGATGGAATTCCATCGGCGAAAAGGAGATGAGGTGTACATCGTCATGAGGTATCATCATATCATGTTATCAGCTCGCCTGGTGTCACCATCATTCTCTGGAGATTTCTCGGGAACAAGGCGATGTGTAAACTTATGCATACGTATCTCACTCTGCGATCTGATTCATCCAATACGTAACCCCCAAGACAACCCGACCAAGCACGCGATGACGATATTGGCATCTGCAAGTGTCCAGATGCAACAATTTGCATCTGGAGTGCATTAGTCTTGAAAGCTTAAGACACGAATCATGTACGATCTCGCGACGAAAGAACAAAAAGCAAAAAAGAGCAAGGCTTAATTCGATGATGTGATATCGCGACGACAAACATCATCCATCGTAATACAAGACCAAAATAAAATGAAAATGGAGGATTACCCGAGCGCGTAATCCTCCTCTATGCAAGCAAAACCCTAACGTCACTTTCTTATGCTATAGATGCATGCACCACACCCTGTATAACAGAGGCTCGCCAGTTGATACCTAACCTGGGAAACAAGGTATACTCAGTATCGGGCAAGTTTTTACCCAAACCCCCGGGATTCTCGAATCATTCGCTGGAATTCCATTCGGGTCACGCAGCCGTGTGGTACCAGGGGGGGTGTCCGAAGGAATAAGAACCTAGAACTTTTCAAATGTCAGCTTCATCTTTTCTTCTTCCTCCTTCGTGGCATGGAAAAGCTGATGACAATAATGCAAAGCTCGTCACAGGACCATGTCCCTGGTAACCTTGCCGCACGCGTAGGGTCATGACACATTGTCCCAACTTATCGTGAGTCAGCACCGCTCTTGTTGGGGGCAAACTCATGTGAGGGACAAGCGGCAGTTTATTACTATGGTCCTCGGCCACTCTCCCTAAAGTAGGTAGGTGAGTATTAGTAGATACCCGGGTTAGGAAATATATGGTGCCCAACTATTAGTGATGTTATAGAAACCCCGCTGGCGGTGAAGAAGACGGATAGACAAAACAAAAACCGGGCGTAGAGCGTTGTGGCGTAAGATCCCACATGGTACCCAAGCAATCAGCCAAGGTTGGGGTTGACAGACAAAATATCCCAGCACGGACAGGGCAAGGAAACATTAACACGTTCTTGGTACCGACGACAGGGCGGTTATGGGCTAGCCCAGCATGAACCTCAATACTGGTAGACCAGGGGGGAGGGAGCATTCATGATTCAGGACAAGGTATACTATTAGCTGAGTCTAGCTAACTAAGCCAGTTTTAGTCTCTTGGTAGACTATCACGAAGCGTCCTCCAACTATACTTTTGCTGCGTGTTAGAGGCGCAGACAGTTCAATTGGAAACACATAGCGACTCGTTTGCATGTAGAAGTTGGAGATTTCCTTTCCCAGGATAATGAAATATGCGACCGTCCGACCGCCAGATAGACAACCCTATCGAGGGGGGAGGGCATTACACAGAGCGGCACAGCTTGTAATCCGTCAGCTTTCTGTGTAACAGGATGTAACCATCGACAAACGGTCGTTGAGCTCTTATTGGCGCGGCATTTTGCGGCAGCGGTATGTATCATGTATGTAGAACGTTCGGTCACAAGAGTCGAATCGAACAATGTATGTATAATGTGTATAATACATAATACATGTCAGAAACTTTTCTTTCTCCGTCCGGTCCGGGATTGGCAGCCCTGGACAGCCATGGGCTCGAAACGGAGACTATACCCACAAGTACTACAGTACCATGTAAACGAAATGTCGATCTTGGCCCCCTCGTAGCTTTATTTTGCGGTTCTTGGGGCAGATGCTGATTCGCACCCCACACCGATAGTTCATAATCTTATTCAGACGCCCGCTTCGCCGCCGCTCTCTCCCTCTCTTACTTCCATGCAATGTATCTAACATAGAGCCGGAGCTGACCGCTGACACGTCTGTTTGGCCCACCGCCTACTTTTTTCTCGCATTCGACCCATGAGTCCATTCTCGGCCTCGCTTGCGGCGTATTCGCGATAAACATACCTATAGGATATAACGTATATATGTCGATGAGAGCCTTATGACTACAGTAGAATCATGTGCCAAGGAAGAGCGGTCGCTAGTCGTTGTCGTTGGTCGCCGTGCCCGTTCCTACGCGGGTCTAATCTTGTATATCGTAGGTATCTACAGTACATACGAGGTAGATAACGGCCGAGATGATGAATCACATGCAAGTTGAAAGCCATCTTTACGGATATTTCCTGATAGGCAAAATGCACCCCAGCAGCCATATCGACGGGGAGCTTATTGAACCAAATGATGTGATGTCATTGTCATGAAGTTATTTATTGATTCCACCATCATATCGGTTCAAACTGTTACCGCCCGCTCCTCTAACCCAGCCCACTTGGGGTTCGTTTGGAGATTGTCGGGATTAACGTGTTGTTCGGAAGGCATGGAAATGAAGGAAAAGAACAGAAAACCCTCGGGTTTTGTAAAAGTAATTCGCATCCCGATTCGTCGCTTTATTTCCTCTCGTATTGTACATGGTTCACGGGAATGGATGACAAATGGAATCGATCTACCGTACATAACATACTCGCTACTGCTCACGTTTACGTAGGTAGTATTATTTCTTTTTACCTTATTTTTTCTGCCCCCAAGAGGCAACCAAGTTCCGAAGCCATGCAACCCACCCCCCTTGGAACTGATGGACCAGCTCCAGCTTAAGCTTAATTCGAGGACATGGAGTCTCGTCGAATCAGAAACGTTGAAGGGCGCCACCAGCATCCTATTCGTCCTAGCGTACCGCCCCTTAAATAGTAAAAGGTCGTAAAGGGGGGGCATGCCGAGCCCTTGGTCAGCGAGCTTGGCGCTATGTGTGTACCCCCCTGCCCTGCCCACGCCTTGGCTTCGAGCAAGAAAGAAGCTCGAGAATCTCGGCAGAGGCCAAGCAACACCAAACCCACCGATGCCAAAATTCATGTCCGCCCGCCCATTGGAGGCAACGCCAGGATTCCCCACCAAGCCCACCTTATTCTAACAGCAAAACTCCCTTTGTCATGTGCTGACGCGGCCCCCTTCGGTGATACCCATCAGCAGGTGTTGGAGATTGACGAGGACCCTTTTTAACGGTAGATAGTAAACAGTAAGGTGGTAGCTTATTACCATGTACAAGATAGTCTACTACTAGGGGATCGGCAAACGCCTGGGGGAAAGGCCTCGAGCCTAAACTAATAGGGGCCCATATCTCCGCGAGGTGGAACATCGTATACCACCATCTAGAAACTTGTCTCCCGAAGCATACAAATAAATACTATGTACACATTGATGATGATGATAGAATGGAGGAATACCCACTGGCGATCGCACTCAGGCGCACTCGCAGGGGGGGAGTAAAGTACGGCCGCGAGCCCGCCCTTCGGTTCCGGTGAAAGAGACAAGGCGGCGAATGCCATGTGCCATCTTCGACGAGAGCACGGACGTGATCACGATCAAGGCATATCTAATACCCGGTATCGTACCTATGCCGCGAACCGTGGGTACTCTCTACGTATATAGGTACATACCTAGCAACTTAATTAATTTCGCGACCAACGTACGTTAGAGGTACATATACCGTACCTCATCTAGAGATACCGAAACAATAAACGTACATACATATTAAGTTGTGTAGCCAAGAAACGTCAAGAAAACGCCAAGATTTTCTTTTTGCTGTGTAACGAGGAATAAAACGGCCAACCCAAAGCCAAGCTGGATATTTTCTCTCTATCTCTCCCTTTCAAACAATTTATTCTTTTTTTTGGTTTATTTGCCCAGCAAGCCCAGGCCCTAAAGGGTGGGAAATCGTGGGCTGATCAGGATCTTGGGTTCTCACAATCGCGCAATCGATGAATCTCGAAGGGGAGGTCCTGCACCCCGGATACACACGTGAAAAGCGATTTATGTATGTCGGGAGGCACAGAGATTTCCCGTATGCGAGTGTCTTTTTTCTCATTCGATAGAATCGTTTAGCCCCAAAAAAAGCCGTTTTGGCACTCATCGCTTCATATCGTTTTCTGATGACGAATCGTGGAAAACTCGATAGCGGGTTTGTTACCTAATGCAGCAACATGGTCAGGATTGCTTCGCGCATGTGTGTGTGTGTGTGTCTTCCCCCACTGTTACGCAAGAGAGAGACAATACTCTTGTAATATGTAATATGTAACATGTATATATATGCCAACCAGCTAGTTACCTAACTAGACGAGACGAGATGGTGATAGTAATGGATGTGACGAAAGGAAAACGGGAAGAAACCCGTCCTCCGAACCAAACCAGACCCCGACGTAGGAGTTGGGAATCTGCCGAACTCGCGAACCCTTTTTTTTTCTTCTCTCCCTCTCTTTTGCGCCGGGAATTACACCGCAGCCCAATGCTACCCTCTAACACTTTGCTTGGTCCAAATAAACACCCTGTTCCTTGGCAGAGCGGTTAAGGCTGCCTGCCTACCTGCATTGCTACATTTCATATCGCGAATGAAACCAACAATCTTTGAGCGTAGAAGGGGGGGCAAACACAAAATTGACCGCAGCCGTCATCGAGGGAAGGCCGGCTGCATTGGTGCATAGATATTCCATGACAGCCTCGGGGTACCGGCCATTCCCAATGACCCACGACCAACAAACAAATTCACGCTAAGAAATAAAGACGAGACTTTGTATTCCTTGCATTAGATGAAACGTCAACACGGCCCAGAGATACTCTGATGGTGGTGCGGTCGTATGGCCCCCATCCGTCGTTGCCGGCATAAACTAGGCGCGCGATGTTCACCATCCGAACCGAGAGTAATGTATGTATGTACGTTAGGTAGATAGGTAGGTACGTTGTATGCGTAGTAATAAACCGAACGCTAGGCCGTGGAAACGGCCGAGCCAGCAGCGACTGAGTTCTCCATTGCTAGATCCGGTCAGTGTTTGCGGGAACGAAAACGCGGTTTCCTTCTCTGGGGGGTGTGATTGATCGCAGGATAATTTCGATACCTCCATAGATCCCAATGTATCAAAATAAAGAAAAAGAGTAAAAACCCGGTCGCACAGAGTTGCGCCAGCTTCTTCTTTCTACTTTCTACTTTCTACTTTCTACTTTCTACTTTCTGACAACTGGAACGCTGCTCCCTTTCGGCCGTACCAATGATGATGATGATCTGGTGAAATACAATACGTACCTCACCACGGTATGAGAGTCTTGAGATGTCATATGCTTTAAGATGTCATGCTAGTAGAAGGTAGGGAGGGATATAGTTGTCTAAACAGGATAACGGTCCTTAGTAGGACCTGGCTGGATCGACGTGTTTGTAGATCTTCCACGAAAACCTCTCACCTGCTGTACTTCCCCGGAGTGAGAAGCAATATTCACCGATCGGGATTGAATGTGAAATGCCTGTGATGTGATAAGCGAGTTGATCTAGCTACAGATCTGAGAACAGTCTGTGGACCAATCTGCCGAGCTAGAGAGGTTCGATAGCATAGGGATGTGATAGAAAGAGAGGCGTCGGATGGGTGGCGTCTTTGTATTGTACAATGCTGCTGTCTAGGTATTTTACACTATGTGAACTCGGTTCGATAACCGTAGAGCTTGTTACTCCATTCAACCAGTTCTCTGATATCAACTAGTAGCATCATTAGAGGTACTCTCTATTTTCACAGCTAATTAGCTCGAGCTTGAAAGTGGTTAGTCGACGTTCCCCCTGAAACCTTGCCTTCACCCCGTTCCGACGCAAGTGAGGTGCGGATGAGGCAGCACAGGGACAAGACGCCGTGTTTAGGACCTGTCAAAACTAGCCCCAGACCTTGATCCTGTCCAGTGAAGTCCGAACCAGCGCACGGCGAGACGCCACAAAAGCTTGTTCGGCAGTCAAGTCTGAATCAAGGTCGCGTCGTGCGAGGGTGGTACGAGACACTCTCCACGTCCCAGAGAAGTAAGCGTTAACGAGCACGGCATGACCGCTAGCATATCGTGTTCAACAGTCACATCGGCCGTACCAGCGGGGGAACGCGGAAGTGTCGTGTATTGTTTGGACGCCGGAGAGATAGCATATCAGCCGATCGAAGCCCAAGCCGAAGCCGCCGTGGGGAGGACAGCCCCAGCGCCGCAGGTCGACGTACCAATTGAGGTTGTTCTCGGCTGATTTGGACGACTCGGCGCCACCATCTGAGGAGGATGATGAGTTCGAGTCTATCCCGTGAGCACGCATAGACGCAAGCAGGTCGCCCAGCCTATGCTCGCGCATAGACCCGCCGGCAATCTCGCAGAAATCGGGTACGAGGAGGTCAAAGCAGTCAACTGTCGCACCAGGGGTCGATGCGTCGGAGTCTTCCGCATTGGCTCTCATGTAGAAGGCCTTGATGTCTCGCGGATAATTTGTGACAAACACAGGACTATTGTCACGGCCGACTTTCATCGCGATGTATTTCTCATGCTCAGTGTGAAGGTCCTTACCCCAAATAGGGCTGTGAACGAACGGCGTCTCGGAGTGCTTTAGTAGCTCGATAGCCTCAGTGTAGGTGATGCGAGGCCAGTCTTTCCGCATGAGACCCTCCCAACGCTGGGAGACCTGTTCCGCCGTAGCCAGATCTGTAGGGCGCTCGCCAGCCCGTACCAGAAGCTCATCCCGAACTCTCGACCCAGCCAAATCAGTGCAGATATGTCTTAACATATCTTCCACGAGGTCCATGACAGAGTCCAGTTTGTCGGTAAAGTTCATTTCTGCTTCCAGCATGTAGAACTCGCTAAGATGACGCGGGGTGTCACTTTGCTCTGCACGAAAGGTTGGGGATAACGTCCAGACATGGCCGAGAGCCTGGGCGAGAGCTTCCAAGTGTAATTGAGCTGACACAGTCGTATAGACAGGACGGCGGAAGAAAGACTTTGATGTCTTAGATGTTGAGGGGGAAGGGGTAGGATCGCTAGAGGATACATGGAAGACCTCGCCAGCACCTTCACAGTCTGAGGAGGTGAGAATAGGAGTGTGCGTCTGGATGAAATCGCGGCTGCCGAAGAAATTTGTCAGGGATGTGATGATCTCGGAGCGAAACCGCAAGACGGCAGAATTAAATGGTATCCTCGGGCGAAGATGGGGCAACGCCCTCAAATATTCTGGAGTCTGGTATTTCTTCTGGATTGGAAAGGTCTAAGAAGTTATGAGCCATAGAGTGTAGACGTTTATAGCAAGGCTAGAGACAACAGACCTTGGCGTCAGACGGACCTAGGACCGTGGCTTGTTCAACCTTCAGCTCGTGGCTCTGCCCACGGCCTTGAGACGGAATCCAAGACCCATGTAGTCGGACAGCAGCACCAAGAGTTAGACTATTGAATGCCAAATTAGTAATTATGAAGGTTAACGGAAGATGGGTCAGACCTAGATGTCGTACCCTTCGGCTTGATCAGCAGGTACTACGGCCTGGAGTGATTCAAGAGAGGAGCCATCACCAAGAGACACGAAATGATATCGCTTTTGTGCACGGACAGACCGAACGAAACCATCGACCTTGACATCTGAGACAGGCTCATGCGGCTTAAAATCCAGGAACCCGGCAATAGAGGTTGGAACTGTGGAGACGAAGGCACGCGATATTACTCGTGATGAGAGCCTCAGGGGGATGGGGATTCTAGGTGACGCTCCTCTTAGAAGCGGTCGAATAGGATTCATCTCATGCGGATTTTTATGAGATATTCGGTAAAATTGGAAGACTTATATTCGCTTGAAAACATTATGAGAACATATTGATTTATAAAAAGGATTGATATTATAAAGTGAGTTAATACTGGTGAGTCGATCGAAAGAATGAGATATCAGACTTGATGCTCGGAAATTCATCGGTCTGAGCTACGATTTTCGGACGGCCGAGTTTATCCAGCCGGTAAGCTAGAGAAAGCACAGACCACGTGACTGACTACCTCCCTAAGAACCTATCGATATGTATTTAGTCAGCATCAACATTGACATCTCGCGATTTGCTGTTCACGAAGAGCTCAGCCGTCTATAGTTCCACCAAACATTATCCACACGATGCGGCCGTTTTCCGATGACATCCTTGTCCACCTTGTCCAAAAGTTACCGCTAGTTCAGAGCAGGTCTTACCATGTTCATGTCTGTAGCCACACTCATGGACGATACGACAACAAGCTGTAGCAGTAACATACCTACAGTACGTATCAACAGTCATGTATTGCATCACCACAGGTGCTCGACATAGATGTCCAATGCTTCCAAACACAGTTCAGTATATTCAAGTCTGTGTCATCAAGTATACGTCTTCTACCTCTGACGGGTTATGGAAAGCACCCAGTGTATTTCGCCTATTCCCGTGCCGTCGAGCCGGCATGTCCGCGTCTACTCTCGCGATGCAGCCCGCATGAGTCTTCAAGCCATCTTCCTCAGGGATCATGATTTCTCCCGGCGCGTGGCTACCTATACCTATACAATGGCGAAAAATATCCCTAGCCGCCGATTTTTGTCCAGTCATAGCCGTCCTACAAGACCTCAGACGGCAGCATCATGACCCATACGTGTGCCGTCCGCCCAATCGTTTGGCCCGCAAGGGTCTTACTCGATGCTGCACGCTTAGGAGTACCAGATCTGTCCGACTTCGGTTATCTGCAGTGCGCCCTGATCTTCAACTGGAACAGTGATTCCATCTACCTGGGAGCCGAGTTGTGTCACAGAGACAGATGTCTAATTCTCTCTCACTCTCTCTTTTTCTCTCTTTCCCCTGGCTTGCTGCTGGATGCCCAGTCTAGGTACCTAGGTAGGTAAAAGACGGTGCGGGAAGCTCTCCGATGCGTTTATATTATATTATGGAAAGCGAGCCTCCTCGACCTATTGTCTGATTTCATTTCATCTCAATGTCTAGGACATAGTGGACTCGTTAGGAGCAATCATCATATATTGGTCGCACAGAATTTCTCCCGCCCGCTGACCAGCCTCTGGCCGTCTCTTGGACGTTCCCGTCTTCAGCGTGAATATGACTTGCTGTCTATTCAACGCTTTCGATGTAGTCACTGGAGTAGCTGCATCCCGTCGTGGGATTTCCATATAAAGAAACCAGTCCCAGTCACTTACATTGCTTCCTTCTGTATCCATCAGCCAGCTACTCATCTAGTCTTTGATTGCGATACGAGTTATATCACCGCACTGCATCTTGCCATATAATCGAGTAGCCAGATACCCTCGCGATGCCTTCTTCCAAACCTAAGCCTTCCGAAGTGGCCGCAGAGACAAAGCGACACTACATACCCATCATTAGAAGCGAATATGCACATCAATGGCCTACTCACTCCTACTTATTCCAACAGCCACTACAGCAGATTCCACTCCAGAATTCCATGAGCGGGTTCTCCCCATCCCCACCAGAATTTTGTGAGTACGCTCCCACATACTTTTCCACCTCTCCTATATCTAACAATTTACGAAGATATCTGCCCCGGTGATCCCGTCGACTTCACAATCGATTGGAAGAACAAAGTGAACATCCGGATACCGTTCATATGTACGGCAAACGATAAGAGAGCAGGAGGAGACTGGGAGACCGGAGTAGTGAGTCGTCCCACCTCCGCTCCTCCCTCAATGAAACCAAAATTACTTGTAATCGTATATGCTTACGGTCTGGCTATCTAGGTGGGGTACGAGGAGCGGTTCTGCAGACGCAGCACACTCTCGGCCACTCTAAGCACCCCCGGCCCTGAGTCTGAGGTCGAGAGCAACTACCCCATCCCGTCCGAGGGCGGCATCTACTCGGAGTTCGTGGTGGTGTTCCGCGGGCCGCACGACCAGTACAAGAAGCTGGACCAGTGGCGCGACCTGCCGGTGGTGTCGATGCCGGCGGCGCGCTGGCCCAAGCTGAGCCACGGCGGCTCCAAGTACGCCTTCCCGCTCGAGCGCGAGATGGTGCGCAACAAGCTGCGCGCCGCCCTGAGGATCTGCGCCTACTACGACCACCGCACCGTCGTCATCGGCGACTTCGGCCTCGGCAACGGCCACCGCAACCCCCCGCAGGAGCTCGCCGAGCTGTGGCGCGACGTCTTCCTCTACGACCCCGACATCCGCGGCCGCTTCGACTACGTCGCCTTCGTCTTCGAGGACCAGTACCAGAGCACCGCCCGCCTGATCCTCGACGACATCGCCAAGAAGAGCAAGAGCAGCAGTCACGGTCACGGTCATAGTCACGGCAGTCACCACCCCGCCAGCTCCAAGGGCAAAACCAAGGTCTCGGCCAGCCCGAGCTCGAGCACAGGCTCGGCCGCGCCGGCGCCGACGGACTTCGACATCTTCTCGCGCGTCTTCGACCCTAGCGAGATCCAGAAGGTCATGAGCCGACCCGACCCCCGGTACGGCATCTCCATGCTCACGTCGTGAGGGAGAGCCTTTGCCGGACGAGGGAGATAGTTTTCATTAAAAAAATAGTATAGGGTCGCGAGGAAAACGTTCGAATCCCTCGTTCTCGTGCGCCATTACACAGCATCGAAACGTTATACGGACCCATGTGGGCGGGATTCGACCCGGCAGTCTGGGTTGGCCTATATATGTATACGGGGTGGGCCGTATCAATATCAAATTTTGGGGAAGGGGGGGCTGGCTTGGCTATTATTGGTGTTTACACTTGGTTGTCGAGTTTGGTTTATGTCTAGATATGCCCCCGTAGCTTTCCTCGATTGCTTTTAAGTAATTACGTGTTTGGTTGTTTACGTAGTGGTAGAAAAGGTGTCGCCAATATGAGATATTCAACCGCGCTTAGTTGGTTTTAATCACTATGTCTTAATGGCCTACGCGATATTCTCTGCTTTTCATCACATAACATTAAGGTTAACTATCACTAGATGATAGTCTCATTTGAGTGTTTAATACGTGAGGTCCCAGTTCTGTCGCGGCGAGCTCTCGTATCGGAAATCACCCTGAGCGCTTCGGAAGGTTCTCTTATTACTTATGCCCACCCATACAACTCGGCACTTTGGAGATGTGCTTTCGATTTAAACAAAAAAAACCCCGAGAACACGATGAGCCCGTGGAGCTCTCCCCGTAAGTTAGTCTCAGTTCAATCGTCAAAGAAAATCTCCTTGCGTCGTGCCTGACGCTAGGTGTCATCATACTGCGAAGGGGTTGTAATGTTTGGTACCTAGAGTTCGGTTGTAGGCCGGGACCCAAAAGACCGGAAATATGTGGGACACGGCGTCAGTGATATCGACTGAAATATCAAGTCAGTCGAGTCTTGATTAATGTACGACACTCGCGCTGAGGCTCGATGGTTGGGAGGGTTTATACCCAGTTAGGAAATCGGAAAGAATTTCGAGGATATCCCGGTAAGTAAGGTACGTAGCATAATTAGGATATCTCGTCAGCACATAGTCTACTCTCCGAGTTGTAGTCAGATATCATACGAATTATCATATTATGTAGCGGTGAGGCTACGTGGGAGTGAAACCGGCGAGGTAGCGTGGGTATCGATTATGTCAACATATATTTTTGCGGCGGCCGGTCTGAGGTCATGGTCTGTTATCATCATGACGGTGTGGTACGGTCTATGACGAAGAAAGAATTTTGTAAACTGGTTATTAATAGATCCGATAGGTTCACGAGCAAATAGAGCAAGATATCGGTGTAAACGCCGCTCGGTCCTTTCTCTCTTGGCCGTGGCTTAAGTGACTAGATACTCCACACGGGATATAGCACTGGGCTTGCCGGTTCCCTGGACCATACGCGTTTGAATCCTCCTAAAATCTATAGTTCATCTTCATGTGGGGATGGATCGGTAGACTGGTCTGCGTCTGAGAAGATTTCCAACACATGCATGCATGTGCATACCTAGGTACATATAGGGGCAAACTAAAACCTCCGGGTAAGCATGTAGTCTACCTATATGTAGGCTATGCCTGATCTACCTGCTTAGACCCTTGGAAGGAAAGCGATCCCGAATATTATTTGCGCGGGAGCAAGAGATGCCTCACCCCGGAAGCATGCAGGCGTACAAAGTGTGTATGTCTGAAAGGTGTGACAGCACCAATCAGAGATACCACCACGTTAGCCCCGTACAGTATGCAGTCTACCTAATACCCTCCTTTGGGCTGAGCTAAACAATAACAACGCTCGCTCGTCTCAGATAGGCGAGCCCGATCTCTCGCTGTCCTGTTCTGGCCATGTGGGTTGAGGCTCACGCCCCATGCAGGTCTTAGCCAACCAAACAGACGGGTTGTTTCAGCCACTTAGGAGATTAATGACCGCCGTCCTAGATCGCGCCAGGGTCTGATGAGTGCCGCGGTGGCTAGCCAAGTAGCAGTCCATGGACGTAGCGGGATCTAGGTAAAGAAAGCCACCTACGAACGGCCGCATATTCACGAGGCTAGGTACCGACAGACGGGGGTCTCGGATCAGATGCTACCGTGGTACATATCTCGAATAATGACACGAAACTGTTGGGGGGCGGCTTGGCAGCTTCGCTGTAGGCTCCCGAGTCACGAGGCAATAGGGCCTAGACTATAACGCAAGGTGCCGAGACCTGGTTCCGACATGATGACTCTACGAAAGGGGCTTTCAGAGATCCCGTGTTAAGTGGGATTCCGGGTGCGTAGCTTTAGCTTCCGGCTCGACTCCGTGGCGACTAGGTTCTGACCAGCCGAGTCTAGGGAGCCGTGATATACAGTACAGTACAGTACAGTACATATGACAAATTGAGCGAATTGGCCTAGCTAGGAGTTCGAGCCACAATATATATGATATATGGGAAATCTAGGACGGCCCCGAGAAAACGTGGCAGTTTGTATTCTTTCGCTTCTTAGAGGGTTGATTCTGAGTTTTGAACGCATGTGATCAGAGGGCACGGGACGGTTCAAAGCAGTGGCCCGCGGATGATGCTGTCTCATGGGGCGTAGCTTTTCGAATGGCAGACGCCGCCATCTGATCTGAGTTGCGATGAAGTTTACTATGATAGGTTAGGACTATTGACGCGGCTTGCGACAGTCCCGTCCCGTAAGTCCAGGAAATTAGCGGAAGAGTGGGTGGGCGAATTATGGGACAGAAGAAGTGGTTATCACTGCGACGGTCAGGATGCCCCGAGTAAGAAGCCTATGAGGCTGACCGAGATGTGTCCCAACCTTGGAACTAAGCCCACGGTGGGTATGTAGTTTCACTTTTCAAAGGCGTGATGTCCTGCAGTTGGCGCTATTCACTACGTAATCCCACAGCTCTGCACGCACGTTGCCATTGTGGCTGGCTGCGTCAGAAATGAGGGCATCTGCCGCAAAGCTACCCAAGTGTAGTCAATGGCAGATCAAGCAGAAATTGCGCTGCCACAATGAGGTCTATACACCCGTCAACAAACACCAAGGTTAGCACCCCCAAGGATTACGGACTTGTATAGGTTGGCTTGGATGTTCATTTTACCTCACCTTAGCTCTTCTAGTAGATATAGGTAATGAACATAGGCCCTACCTAGGTACCTTGGAAGCATGAAGATGGAAAAGGCGCAAGGTTATGGGTTAATAAGTGCCGTTAATGCGCGAATATTAATTGCCGGCCGCAAACTTCCAAATGGGACCTGAACCGACTCAGTTTAAGATGGGGCTCGCGGCCGTTTGCTTACTAAAACCGACCGAAGCGGTCGGCTGTTTTCTATGTCTCAGGTTGACTTTCCGCTGAGATTGTTTGCTTCCCTGTGGTCACAGGCGAAGTGCAGGGTACTTCGGCCGAAGTGAGATGTATCTCATTATCATTAGGATAGAGGCTTAGTTAGGCGAGTTTGGCGGAAAAGGAAAACATCACTAAACATTAGGTAGCAAATCGTTGACTATTGGCATGGACGCATATGCCGCCTTCAAATCGTTAATGAGCATGATCTGATGTCGATGTGGTGGAACACATAAGCGGCACGGTTGTATATACCCGCGAGATAGAGTCGCATGCCCTTAATGCTCTCGGTCCCGAGGCTATCTGTACATGTCTGCTTTCATGAATGGTATCATTTACCAGTATTGGGGTCTCAACCCCTGGAACGTTGACGCCAACGAGGCATGTTCCTCGCCCTCCTTTCGTCTTTGTCCAGCCAACTGTATTGGCCAATGTTAGCAGCTGTGTTTCATGCACTTTTAATGCAGTCGGGGCTATCTCTTATCCGAAAAGACTCCGTCTATTGCTGCGAGGAAGAAACAAGAAAGGAATCAACTTACCTCAAGTTGTACTCCTTTATGGATGTGTACTAGCCAGTCCACATAGCTCTGCGCTTCGTTGTTACGATCTTCGACCAACATTCTCGCAAACTCGTACTCAGCTCCGTCAATCCCTTGTCTCGCTAACTGAATTGTCAACGCCTTAGAACCGCGCATAGTCTTGAGGAACTCGACGATATTCCGGACTTGGGCGTTAAGGTGCGTCTGCAGAACAGGAAGGGACGAGCTATACGGGTCAAGCGAGTTGAGGCTGTCCTTGCCCTCTCCGAATAGGTCTACTAGCAGGTTGGGCGAAGTCTGAGAATGGAACCACAACAAGCATTGTTGCCCGTTATCCACGAGATATACTCCACCTGGCTCAATCCTACTGAACGAGGCGCGAATAGCCGGTGGCACTTTCAGGTAGCCTGTTTGCTCATCAGGGAACCCGTCGTCTGGGTTTAAGTTATGAATCGGTATCATCCTAGGGTAGAGGTAGAGACTGAGCTCTGTGGCGCCTATCGATCTGATCATGCGCATTTCGTGTACTCTCCGATCAGACGTCTCGTTTCCTCCCTTGAAGGCCCGGCATTTGATGAGCCCAAGCATGTACATCGAAAACTCTTTTAGCTTTTCCGGCATGACGAGCTGTCCAGGTGGATGTGATTGGGACGAAAAATTCTTGCGATATCCCGCTAGGATGTCGATTGTCTTCTCCGTCAATCCTAATCTTATATCCTTCAACGTACTAGAAGTCGCGCCAAGCTTAGAAGCGGCATCCTTGGCGAGAGTTGTGTAGACAGCATCCTGGTCCACAAATTTCATGCACTCCCTCGGGTTGTCGCTGACGCTGGCGATCACGTTGCAACACCTCACGCGGCGCTGGCCAGAAGCAGTAGTATAAAGCAAGGCGGATTGGAAATGAGCGTCGAGTTTCGAATCCAGCTTTCCATCATAACCGAAGGTAACACCCACAGCTTTGTCGGCATCTATAACTCCTATTTCAAGATCAGCTCCAAAAGTGTGTTGTATGAAATTGCCATGGTACGCAGATATTTGGAGACCGTTGGAGCATCGGACTTTCATCAATGCCTGGTAACCTGTTTCTCTTGTGACCGTGTGGTTGATCTCAAGAGAAAGCTTAGCATTGTCACGACCAGCTACAAAATTGGGGTAGTAGAAAGTCTCTCCACCAGTCGTGGATGCAACATGGCCTTGTAATAGTTAGTTATAATGATGGTAGCGTCGTTCCGGTAGTGGTAACTTACCAATAGTGGCTATGTCCAAATATCCCCCAGACGGTGCAGCCAGGAAGAAGTCGATACCAACACCGGCCGCAACCATCTTCTCTGCCACTTTCTTCCACGCGGGATGCTCAGTCGAAAAAAGTTTCTTATCAATTTCACCGCCTGGATACTTCCCGTCGTCTCTCATAAAAAGGCGGCCCGGGCCCCAGGTAGGTAAAGCAGACAATGAGCATACAACCTTTCCTCCAGTCTTTTCCAACGCAGCCAAGCAGGAGGACAACGCTGGTAGAAGAGCAGGTTCTGGGTTTTTGATATCTGCAAACAGGGTTGGTAATCGAGCCAGCAATGACGTGATAACAGCTTTAGATTCGTATGGATCAACAAATAGGCCATCGCTGAGCGGTACAAAGGGGTCCTCGATGTCTGGCATGATCATCATTTGCGCTTGTTCTAGGGCGGGCTGAATCTTGGTCAGTGACACTCTTCTTGCATGGATGTTACCCAAATACTCACATTGCAGTTGTAAAAGTGTATGTCTTTGTCGTATGTGACAAATCCGACCTTGGCGCCGAGCGGAATTCGCCGTTTCGGCTCGCCGTTCTCATCTGTCTCGTCACTCCCTTCCGATGCATAAAGTGCGGCAAGGATGCCTTCGCAGAAAGCCTCTAAAAACCCCTTATTATAAGACTCCTGAGTGACGTCGATCGCAAATAACCAGTGAAGCCCCGTCGGCTCTTTCGTCCAGTACTCCTTAGGTACCGTAAACTCAACGATCCCCTTTGTCAACTCCAGTCGCTGATCTCGATCCACTCTTACACCCTGAGGCGTCGTCGCGCAGAAGTACTCCGATGGGGTATCATTGGGATAGGTACATAAATTGCACACGAACTTGCTTCCGCCGGAGCGGAACATCATGAAAGGATTGATATAGGCACGGCATCTCCGACATCTCGGTGGTC
Source organism: Hypoxylon crocopeplum (assembly GCA_022578875.1). Classification (NCBI taxonomy): domain Eukaryota; kingdom Fungi; phylum Ascomycota; class Sordariomycetes; order Xylariales; family Hypoxylaceae; genus Hypoxylon; species Hypoxylon crocopeplum. Next base: position 135,531 of record MU399596.1, on the reverse strand, counting down.
CAACATCTCCAAAATCGAGTACAGGGACCTCCATCTCACCAGGCTGAAGGCGGGCTAGAGGCTGTAAGACCAATCCTAAAGGAAGGCCGGTGCTGTTTAAGCCTTCCGAGTTGGCTGGTATACTATTCATCGTCAACCGAGTAAACTTGGGCGAGGAATTGCCTTGATCGTAGGCAACGAATGAGACGGTAGCCGGAGGAGGTACATGGCGCTCAAAGGTAGGATATACATTGCCGAGATAGTACTGTTGTGGCACGTCCCTAGACACTGGTACACTGGGTATATCGTCTGGCGAGACCTGACCTCCACCCGATGCTGGCACAAACGCAGGCGCCTGTCCTTGATCTATCTGACCATTCCTAGCAGCGAATTCAGCAGGGGTAGCCGAGGCTGCTGGATTGAAAGGCGCATTGACAGGTGCTGGAAATTGGTTCGGCGAGACGGGCTGGCCAACGAATTGACCACCAGCTTGTACGGAGGGATCTGCGTTTAAGAAAGCGGTAGGTTGGGTACCTGCGGGTGGGATACCATTATATGCCTGTGAAGAGCCAGCTGGTGCTTCGACAGAGTGGAAGACATGGCGATCTTTCTTTTTCCTCCTCGCTGTGTGTTGCCCGTCTCCTAGCGACATGCCTGCCATCTGCGAAGCAAGACTTCCGTCTTGAGGAGGCGCAAAGCCCGGTGCGGCAGCTGGTGAAGGGCCACCAGCCGGAGGTAGTGGAGCATTTCCGTAGTACTGCTGGCCCTGGGGCGCTGGAGAGCCGTAGCCAGCGCCTTGCTGGTAGGGATTCTGAGATACAGGAGGCTGGAATTGCGGAGGGGCGGGTTGACTCGTTCGGTTAGGGTCATTAGGATCGAACTGCTCGCCCTGGCCGAGGGCGTGATACATGGTGTAGTCAGCCATCGCGAAGGACTGCAGGGTATGTATCTAGGCAAGCCTGCATAGACTGAATCGGCAAACTATCGTCGTATCGCTGTATACTTCATATAGTAAGAAGTCTTTGGGTTCGGGATTCGGCAAATCATCAACATTGGAAATGTTCCATGATATCTCGTGTGTACAAGACGGCGCGCAGGTATCGGAGATTGTTGATGAGAGGTTAGAGGCGGACAGTCAGCAATGTGTCATCAAGTTCAGTACCGTTCCGTCTTGTGTTGTCGTCCTTGTGGCCAGAGTTGAGATTGACATCTGGAATCATAGCCAAGAATATGTAGAGGCATGGAACTGGCCAGGGGTTACAATTGACGGAATTCTAAAATTGACACGATATCATTCCGGGGATTTTCCGACTATCGATCCTGCGATCCTTCCTAGGCGGAGGCTCCGGGTGCCGACAATCAGGTCCAGACCCCACATGCCCGCAACTTAGAGTTTTAGTACGCTACGTGTATGCAGAACACATAGTGGTCTGTGCACTGGGCTCAGCTTAACTTACCATGCTGCCAGATGCCTGCAAGTTCAAACTTCAAGGAAGGCAAGCTTCGGAAGGTACGTACCTTTAAAGGAGCTCCTGACCCGTCTTAATTCTTTGATGCGCGCGACGGGTCGGGCCCATCTCATTCTTGACAACCACGTCGCCTTCAAACCTCATCCAACATCACGAATAAGACCACCAAAAACACCGGCTATTCTGCCCTGAAAATCACTAGATTCCTCCGCTAGGTTTTCTAGTACTAGTATGATGACGCAAGCATGTTTACCTTCAGCTCGTTACAAGGCGCGCTCTCAGAGTCGGCCGCGTCGCAATCTATCCTTGAGCTAGATGGAGGAATTAAGGTCTTGGTCGATGTCGGCTGGGATGAGTCTTTCGATATCGCAAAGTTGAAAGAGCTTGAAAAGTACGTTGATTTAGCAGACACTGATATCTTCTCAATACTATATTGACCTTTGTTGCCTCTAGACAAGTTCCAACATTATCTCTTATTCTTCTCACCCACGCTACGACGAACCACATTGCAGCATTCGCCCACTGCTGTAAACATTTCCCCCTATTCACTCGAATCCCGGTCTATGCGACATCGCCCGTCATTGCCCTCGGCCGGACCTTACTTCAGGATCTCTACGCCTCTACTCCCCTAGCCGCGACCACGATACCACCAAGTTCTCTTGACGAAGTTTTGTATACTAATCAACAGTCTTCCTCTGATATCCTCCTGCAGGCCCCTACTACCGACGAGATCGCGACATATTTCTCCTTGATTCACCCTCTAAAGTACTCCCAACCGCATCAACCACTCGGCTCTCCGTTCTCCCCTCCCTTAAATGGCCTAACCGTAACGGCATATAACTCCGGTCGAACTCTAGGCGGTACCATATGGCATATACAGCACGGGTTGGAATCCATCGTGTATGCCATAGACTGGAACCAGGGGCGCGAAAATGTCTACGCGGGAGCGGCTTGGCTGGGTGGCGCGGGAGGCGGAGGTGCTGAAATCATCGAGCAACTACGAAAGCCAACAGCTCTGGTCTGCAGCAGCAGAGGCGGCGAGAAGCCATCTATCTCTGGAGGTCGCAGCAAACGAGACGAACAATTACTTAGCAAGGTGAAGTCTTGCGTCACAAGGGGAGGTACTGTCTTAATACCCGTTGATTCGAGTGCTCGAGTACTGGAAGTGGCATACCTAATGGACCATGCCTGGCGAGCCGATGCAGCAACCGGCGAAGGCCAGCTCAAGTCTGCCAAACTCTACCTTGCAGGTCGCAATATTCACAGTACCATGAGATATGCACGTAGCATGCTCGAATGGATGGACGACAGTATCGTTCGGGAATTCGAAGCCGTTGTCGATGGGTCTAAGCGAGTCAATGGCACGACGGACGCGGTCAAGCCTGGCAAGGAGGCTGGTCCGTTCGACTTCAGATTTCTAAAACTTCTCGATAGGAAAGGCCAAATTGATAAAATATTCAGTGATAAAACCGAAGGTACCTCACCAGTTGGCAAAGTAATCCTCGCGAGCGACTCTACGCTTGAGTGGGGGTTCTCAAAAGACGTGTTGAAACGAATTGCGCAGGACTCGAAGAACATGGTCATTCTAACCGAGTATCCCACGTTAGCTTCGGAATCTCGTCCATCAATAGCGAGAAACATCTGGACATGGTGGAAGGAAGGTCAAGAAAACGCAAATGGGCCTTCGAATGGCGCAATTAGTCACAGGTTAGAGCTCACGGATGCGAAGAGGCAGCCTCTGGAGGGCAATGACCTAGCCCTCTACCAGCAATGGCTTGCGCAACAGCGCCAGCTTCAAACAACCCTTCAGAGCGGAGGCGCCACCGCACTCGAATCATCTGGGGATGTAGCCGACGAGGTTTCTGAGTCGGAATCTGAGTCAGAGGATTCTGATAACGAGCAACAGGGCAGAGCGCTAAACGCTGCGACTACAATGGGCCAAGCCAGTAGAAAAAAGGCTGCTTTAACGGATGAAGATCTTGGTATCAACATACTACTAAAGAAAAAGGGTGTTTACGACTTTGATGTGAGGAACAAAAAAGGCCGTGATCGAATGTTCCCTCATCCGGTTCGTCGAAAGCGTGCTGATGACTACGGCGAACTGATTCGTCCTGAAGACTTCCTCAGAGCTGAAGAAAGGGATGATGGTGATGGGCATGACCTGACGCAGACAGGAAAGGACGAGGACCAAGGCAAATTTGGGAAAAAGCGAAAGTGGGAGAATGCCGCGAACTCTAAAGGCCAAGGCCCTGGACCATCAAAGCGACCACATCTCATGCGAAACGTCTCTGACGAGTTTGAGAGGGCAGTATCCGATGGCCCTGTTGAAGATGAGTTGGATGGGATCCCCGACGATCCGGATGACACCGCAACAGGCCCATCGAAGCTGGTGTTCACCAGAGAGGCTATCACGGTTAACCTCGAAGTCGAGTTCATCGACCTCAGCGGCATCCATGACAAACGCAGCTTACACATGTTGATTCCGTTGATTCAGCCCCGGAAACTTATTTTCATTGGCGGCAACGAAAGGGAAACGTTAACGCTGGCTTCTGACTGTAAGCAGCTGCTTGCTGAAGGCTCCGTCGGCATATACACGCCGAACATGGGTGCCACTATTGACGCGAGTGTCGACACAAATGCCTGGGTGGTTAAGCTCGCGCCGTCCCTTGTTAAACAGCTCAAATGGCAGAACGTACGTGGATTAAGCATCGCGACTGTCACTGGCCGACTACTCGCAGTGCACAAAGAGCTAGCAGCTAGCCGCGACGAGGATGCGGCGAACAAGCGCCTCAAAACGGAGGAGTTGGCCGCAGAACCCGCAGCGAACGATGTTCCTGTGGAACCAACCCTGGACATTCTTCCCACCAACATGGCATCAGCCACCAGGTCCATCGCGCAACCTCTGCATGTAGGAGACTTGCGACTAGCCGACTTGCGGAAAGCCATGCAGCAGTCGGGCCACACAGCCGAGTTCAGGGGCGAAGGAACATTACTAATCGACGGGTCGGTGGTTGTGCGGAAGACTACTGCAGGGCGCATCGACGTTGAGAGCATTGGCCTGCCAACTGATGGCGGCCCTGCTACCCAGCTCGGCGGTACTTTCTATGCCGTCAAGAAAACCATCTACGAGAGCCTGGCCGTGGTAGCCGGCGCTTGATTGATGAATGATCGTAAGGAAGCATTTCTATAGCATGTACGATTTCATGTAGAACTAATTACTCGAGTCAGCGGTTGCGCTTCACAGCTTGGTCGCCATATACCACTTTTGATGACTCCTTGAATGATCTCGCTATAGCATGGAGTGATGAGATGATACAAGTTCTAACATGATGTAAACCAGGTCAGTATATCCCAGTTTTGAATGAGTAGTAGCATCCCGTATGCTGGTAGCGTATAGAAGCATGAATCTTGCACCGATCACCATCAAGACTTGGACGAAAGTCTCGATGAATTTGATGAACAGCCTTCGTAACTCAGCTTACGATGTCTTCCTAATCGAACTCGCTCTTCCCGATGGGCTCTTTACGTGGCCCCTAGTCACCAGATAGATATTATTAATCATATATACCTAGGACGATATTCCCAGCCACATCCTTATTTATATCACTCTGCTTGTAGTCAGCCTTGACTCTTCACACATCAACAACGTTATTCTCGCATTGGAGAGGCTCATCTCGTGATAGTTTTGCATGTTTTCGAGCGGATCATATTTGTGTATGCCTTCCTAGCAAACAGTAAGGATAGAAATGAAGGCCAAAGTGAAGCACTAGGAGAAGAGGTAACTGCAATCACCTGTATCGAAGCAATCATGGGTTGCAACCCTCACGAAGCAATCTATATAACGTACAAAAAGCGTCCTCATGCTTCAGTCGAACTATCCCACTTGCTTTACTTCGACGATAGAATGACCTGTTCGATACCTAACGATATCAAGTCAACGATATACCCAGTACATCGCCCATGTTCAACTTCTGAGCCTAGAGGAAGGTGTGGGATAGAGCTGTCGGGCACCTACCGATACTCTCAAGTCCCTAGTTATATATATTCAAGTCATTCATAGCACAGGTGTCATCCACGCCATACGATGTAGTATCGTATCTCCGCTCGATTCTATTGTCACCCGTGACTTCTATTTACATCTTCTAGTCGTCGACCTTCCGATATTATCCTCCAGGTCGACTAACACATAATTCTCATAGTGCCTTCCTAGGTCTATTGATTAAGCAAACACGGACTTGTTCAGGAGGGAGAAACTGCTAAGGTTTACGAAGACATTAATTACTACGCCGGATCAGCCCTTTCGACCTATTTCACCCCTCCGGTCTAAACAAATCGTCGACTGATATCTTACCTCTTCCACCCCATTTTCAAACTCTCCGACACCTTGTTTCCTCCCGTCCTCAGATTTTCTGAACGTGTCCGAGAAGAATCATCATCTCGATCCAGTGAGTTTACCCCTTTACTTTCTCTCTTGCGGTCCTCTTCAAAGTTAGCAGCTTCCCCTTTCGAAGGCCTCGTAGCTCCACAATTCATCAAATCGATTTCAGGTGCCCATCGTTTGCCCATCGTGTCTTCTCACCTTTCCTTCTCTTCATCCCAAACCAACTCTTCCCATCTTTCTACCCCCCAAATCTCTCATCTTTCTACTGCCACCAAGACCAACACTTCTTACTCTTCCACACTTACAAACCTTACTATCATCTCGTATATCGAGAAGACCTCCCTTCCTGTCCTGTCAATTGAACGCTCCACCTTCTCAGCCGCCACACATCTCGTCGCGTGAATCTTAGTATTTGCGTATACCCATCACCAACCTAATCATCCTGATAGACGGCACTTCTAACTACGACCTAGAGATGTCTACTAGAACTCCCACCAAGTCTACGCGGAAGCTACGCGCGAAGCCAACAACCATATCCAAACGCAAGGAGCCTTCCGGGTATCAGAAGATCCCGGACGAGTTGAGGCTCAAGATTTGGCAGGAGGCGTCGTTGCCGCACGGCGTGCACTACTTCACGTTGGAGACTCCGCCCAATCCCACGCCGCGCCGCAACCTACCCGAGATCATGTTGCCTATCACAGTCAAGCCACTCGAAGCAGCACAGAGTGACTCTTCAGCATGGAGAGTGCGCAGCAACATTCGAGGGATCGACAACACCGCATGGGAAGTAATGGCGAAATGGGAGAAGAAAGATTCCATCAAGCTGATTGGGACGCCGAATACCTCTTCCTCGAACGCGTCTACACGGGTCAAGCCAAAGGGCCTCGTCGACACAGCTAACGACCTCGTCTGTTTCCGATGGAAGGGCCTTGTCCACCCTGAGCGCATAATAGCGCCTGAAGACCGTGAGATGCTGAGCTGCCTAAAGCGCGTGGGGCTCGAATACAAGATGCACCTGGGCTCCGCGAAAGACTACATCCCTCCTTTTACGTGCGTCTGCGCTCAACGGCCTCACAAACATCTCCTTATCTGCCCCCTCCCGCTCGACTACTTCATCAAATACTTCTCGGGCGCAGATACGTTCTACTTCGTCGTCAAGCTCACGGGCCAGATGATTAAGGGCGAGCCCAGCGGTCCTAGAGGTCAGAAGAGACAGCACGGCGGCAAGGCCAAGAGGAAACCCGCGGCCCAGCTCATCTCCGAGGCCACCTCACACTTCCGAGGTACGTTTGTCCCCTTCTCACCATCCCGCACACACGTATGTACTAACTAGCACCCACATCATATAGAGATCGCGCTTCGGGAGAAACTCGAGGTCTTCCACGACAAAAAGAACACGTACTATGAAATGCGGAAGTGCGACACGGAGATTCTGACTATCCACGATCATATGTGGCAGTCCGTCGACGGAGCGCGAATGCGCCGAGAGGCCAGAAGAACGCGTGATATTGTGTTCTTCGGGAGAACAAGGGAGAAATATGTCTGGTTCAAGGCACTGTTGTGCGCCCCGACTTAGGTGAATAAGGGCACGAAGACCGGCCGCGGGGCCTGCAGGCACACATACCTATGAATCTGGCACGGAATGGGACCTTACTACGGCGATCGGCTTGACGAACGAGAATAGAGAATAGGAAGAGCCTGTATAAGGCATGCAGTATTGGCGTTAGGCGTTGAGGGATATGCGTACTGGCTTTGATTTTCTCCGCACAAACCCCTTTCCCCCTATTCACTCCCCCCTTTCACCCCTTTCCTCAATTTCCTCTCCAGAATAAGAGAGGCATTAGATAAGTCATACGAAGTTCTTTGATCGCAGATAGGCGCACACAAACAGAGCTCAATTGATATCTGAACAATGACACTTCCTAAGTCGGTATGTAAGCCGAAGTTGAAGCTACTCGAGCAAAGAGGGCCGAAACCGGCGCGCATGAGGAAATAAATAGTCCATGGGTATGGCTGATGCAGCATCCCCGTGAAAATCATACATTTGCCTCGGTTATCTATCTACGTCAGCAATGTTTGTTAGTCTTCCCTCTCTCCCGAACAACTTCATTTTGAGATTTTTATATCTTTCCATGTTATTCCAGCAAAACTAAGAGAATTAAATTATCGTAATGGCAATCCAGCGTGAACAAGTTATGAATGACCTACGATCCGCAGCGCAATTGGTACGGTTTGTCTTATCTTCGGCTTCATCCGGTAGTTAGTCCCCCCCTAACTAATTGATGTTAACGAAAGGCACTTCGGCATTCGCGGCACAACATCATACAATCATGGCTATCTGTGCCTTTTGGAATAATTCTGATGCTGCTGGCTTGCTTCGGCGTCAACAAATTATTCGGACTAGGATCCGTCGCCTTTCCAGCTTCAGTTGCTTGTCTTATCATCCTGTTCTTGGCTCTGCTGCTGTCCGAGCAGGTCCTCGGGGAGCATCGGACTAGACGCATCGTTGCTATTATCGAGATTCCAGTAATCCCAAGTCACCGCCGTCTCTTATTATATCCGCGTTTACTAACATCTATCTATTAGGGTGGCTGGGCGCTGCGATGGATCAACGTCCTTTTCACACCTTCATTCGTCCTGCTGCCCCTGAGCCCTGCAATAGGGGGAATCGAGGTTCTCAAGATCATTGCTGTATTTGGTGAGCCATGGGTCCGGCTGATATAGAGCCATTTTACTTTCACTGGTTGACTTCCTGTGTAGTGATTGGTTTCGTCGTGATGATGATCCTCGCGGCGTACATGACCCGAGGCCTGCAGCTCGTCCTAGGGTCTTCAAAGCGAGCTCTGACCGAGCGAGCGGAGGAGCTTGATCCTGATAGCGAAGAGATACCTATGACAACAACTCCGAGGTCTGGAGGGACATCCACTCCAGGAGCAGTGAGCACAGATCAGCCATCGTCCGACGAGGTCGACTTACAGCTTCCCCCACGATCACGGGACATTTCTCAGCGGCTTCAGCAAGGCGAATCCTTGCCGAGAGCCTCTGGCTTTAACGGTGATGCGACCCCAGATCTTCCACCCCAGGCTCCCATCCCCCCGTCGAGATCAACTCGCTGGGCAGCCACCATAACCACGAATCTAGACCTGCTCACCTACAGCCTGCTCTTCGCATTCGTAGGGCTGCCCGTCTACTACGCCGCCGGGTACGCGATGCCCATGCAGCTCACCTTCAACGTGCTAACCTACTTCCTCGCGATGTCGCTCCCGCCGAGCTGGCGGCAGTACCTGCACCCGGTTCTCGTGTCATCGCTCTTCAGCGTCCTCGGGCTCTGGGTGCTCGGCCTGGTCAACGGCTCCGACCTCCACACATCGCTATCCTCATACAAGACCGGAGCCAACTACCTAGAGCTCTGGAGCCATGGCAGCAGCAAGCTCCCCGGGGCCGGCGACCTGTTCTCCAGCGCGCTAGACGCCAGCATCGTGGCCTTCGCGCTGCCCGTGTACCAGTACCGCCGCGAGCTGCGCCAGCACCTCGCGTCCATCCTGGTCCCCAACGTCGCCATCTCCATCGCGTCCCTGTTCGCCTACCCGCCCGTGTGCTACGCCGTCGGCATCAGCGCCCCGCGCAGCCTCGCCTTCGCCGCCCGCAGCCTGACCCTCGCGCTCGCCGTCCCCGCCGCCGCAAACTTGGGCGGCGACGTCAACACCGTTGCCGCCCTGGCTATCATGAGCGGCATCGTGGGCGTCTTGGTCGGGCAGCGCATTTTGGGCTGGCTTAGGATCCCGGAAGGTGAGCTCTCTCTCTCTCTCTACCTGGTTGATAGCATTGATTGCCTGCCTACCTAACGTCCGGGTCTGCAAATTGGGAATTGGAAACTCGCTAGCTAGCTAACCGACGCGCAGATGATTATGTTACTCGCGGCGTGACGCTCGGCGCCAACTCGTCGGCCATCGCGGCCGCGTTACTCCTGCGCACCGACCCGCGAGCTGCCGCGCTGTCGATTCTCGCGATGAGTTTGTTTGGGACCATCACCGTGCTGTTCACGTCGATCCCACCGATTACAGTCGTGATCCAGTCGCTCGTAGGCCTATGAGCCTCGGGGACGGCTATGCTAGTATCGCATAATCTAGCATATGTGGCTTTCTGAGGCTTTGCCTGGTGACTCTGCGCGCCACTGGAAGAAAATATATACCGGTCTTGGTCTTTGGATCGGATCAAGTCTAATACCTAGTATGGGCATTCGAAGTATCTGAACAAACGCTAGATATCCCCTCCCTATACATATGCCCACCCGGGCTATTGGCTCAAATTGGGTTCTCGGTCCCCATATCTAGTTGGCACGATCCAGTAGGATGAAGCTCTAGTATGGCGAGGCAGCATCGTGGTCCTTTCCCTCCGTCCGGGAGTCATTGTTTACCATTTCGCGTCTTGCTCGAAGAGGCCACACCATGTCTTTAGCTCTCTCTATGACCTAGAGGGAAAGGAAAAGGTTACGAGAACTTCTAGGTAGGGGACTATGGGACTCTTTTAGGTCGAGTCGGAGAGTGTATCCATAGGCTAGCAACTGGTCTAAGCTATGTCTAGCACTATCCTTTCAGTACGTTGAGCATTGAAACCGGCTGGCCGATTTAGGAGTTACTGACTTATGGAATACTACGCGTTTAGCGTTTGGAGTGGCTGACCTTGATAGGCATCTTACACAGAAGGAAAAAGGGTGCCATCAATAGAGGTAGACAGAACTACACTACCTACGGGATACACGTGTTCTTAGAAAAGCGTCACGAGTATCACATGAAATCTTAAGATCGTGTATCCTATGTTATGCTCTTCTTCCTATAATCCCCTCCCATACTTGAACAAGTAAAGTGTCAAAAACGTCTTACTAACACCTGTAGGTAAGTTGGCACTTACAACTACGAGGTACTTAGGGAAATCAAAGTTTTATCTCATACAAACTCGACTAAATAGCTAATATCATCAAATTTTATGCCTATCTTGAGCAGCCATAGTTATGCGTGGTGAACCTATCCCGTAGTCATAATGCACCTCGTTCCAGGACGCAGTATACAACTTCCTCCTGCTAGATTCGATCCAAGTATCCTTACCTACAGTCCCCACAGACAATATAGCAATGCTATATTTAGAATATTCAAAATTGAAAGCCAATCAGAGACAAGATCGCGTCGCTTCTTGCCACCATCTTTACTCCAAATCCTCTCATGGTTCTTGATGTCGTCTGCCCCTCCAGAACTATTTACCCGTATGACGTCACTCCCAAGATATACGAAGATTCCCTTTCGGTAGTGGAGAACACTCGTCCTAGTAAAAGCGGACATCTCTAATATTTTGAAATGTTTTAGATAGGGAATACTTACCGGTACCTTACTTACCCCCTTGTCTCGATGGCATGTACCTATATAATAGCGAGTAGAAATAGAAACAAACCTTCGTATGTAGACGTTAGCAACGCTTTGATTCCCGTCACGATTACCAGCTAATCGCAGCACTGACGACATCCGTCATATCGCAATACGGTTAGTGTCTAATACCACCCAGCTAAGGGGGATATCAGAGCGCAGATCTACGTATCCTAACTCTGCTTGTTGTCAGACTTGCCCAACTGCTTACTAGCTAGCGCTCGCCAATCTCCAATCCCCAATGTTCAAAGGCCCGCCCGTCCTCGGACTAAAGCGTGCCGGAGGGCTCTCGGCATCTGAGCGCCGAACGAACGAGAGACAGAGTAATGATCCCCCCATCCCGAAACGGGCAGCCGGGACGCCGATCGCTGTGGTTAAGCTTTCACCGCCGCTACACTAGCCACTGTCGTCAGATGGCGAAGATCCCTAGAGGCATTGCCCAATGAAGAGCAGCCTCCCCGCCGACCTTGACGTTGGTGAGGCTTGAACCCCGTCGTTTGCTCGTAGACCAACTGATGCACCATCCAAGATCGAGTGGCGAGCTGTAGCACCGTCGTCGCCTCGGGGGTCACGCGCGACAGTGGTTCATGCTCGGCAAACAGCCCTCGAGGTAACCCCTCGACGCAGCAGTGCTGCTAAAAAAAGGACACTGCTTACCCGTGTACTTAGACGGCCTGTGGCGAGTGCGGATGACTGCCGGATGAGGAAAGTTTGGACCTCGATGAGGCCTTATCATTGGCTGCTGCCGCATGCTATTCCGGCTAGAAGTCTCGCGGCCGTGTGGCTCAGGAGGTGGCAAGTTTGTTTGCTCCGATCAGCGACAATGCGTCAACACTTCGTCCCTAGTGTGCCGTTTACTTATCCCGTTGCGTGAAAATGATGTGGCTAGTAGCGTAGCGAGTGCTTGTGCTCGTCGCACGGGTATCGCCCAAACAAGGAGCTACCCCAGGGCGTGATACAATAATATGTGGCTCACCATCCTATTTTGGGGTCGCGTACACCCAGTGGCGATATCGAGCTCTAAGCGTCTTCTCGTCTTTCCCCTTAAATCCATGTCGCTCTCCCCTGAGGAGCCTCTCCCTCTGCAGATGTGATTGGTCCCGGTTACTCTTGTGGTAATTCAATGGCGGTAGTAGCTCCTGCAGGGACCTAGTGAGCAAGTGGCGATCGTCAAATGTTGCACGAAATTGCGCCGAAAGGACCACCTATCCGTTCCCGGCGTCACGTCGCTTCCGGGACGACCTCCCTGGCCAGCTGAAATGAGCATGTCTCTGAGCTCCCATTGGATCCGATTCTAGATGAGACATGCGAATGTCGTAGATTGTGGCTGCACGTGGCATAGAGGAGGCCTCCATACATCGTCTAGAGCGGGCTGTTCCTGAAGGTTTGTGTAGACGTCTAGTGTTTCCCCGGAAACTCGCATGGCCGTGCGACCACTCGTTGGTAGCTCGAATTCCGAGTGGCAGATGAACGAAGTTCGCTTGCGTGAAAGCCGCCAAGACTCGCTGCCCTCTAGGTGTAGGGCGATGGCAAATTTCTCGCTGGCCCAGCACTTGTTGCCGGTCGGCTCCGGCATACCAAGTCGGAATTGATGGTGAGCCCGGGGTTGTTCTTCGGAGGTCAAGCCTCCCGTAAGTCTGGACTGGCTGTGGCGAGTGAGTCCCTGGCCATCTGGCTAGCTGCCATTGTCGTTCTAAGTACCAGTACTTGGGTCGCTGAACTGGCCAGGCCCTCCACGGCCAGGGCCGTGCTAGCAGCGCGTCACAGCTGCATGATGCAGGACCCCAAAGAACCCAATGACACGCTGTAACGGGATTCCTAACCAGGCGCTATAATAGCTTTAGTGGCAGCTCCAGGGGTCTACGTAGGTACCAATCGTACCTATTGCAGTACGCGCCAGTCAATTATTCCCAATAGCCAGGCCTGCTGTAGTGAAATGCGATACGCGGGAAACGCTGAAGATGGCGCTATATTTCAAACCACTAAATCCTTGTAGCAGCCAACCAACGAACCGACATATTTGATAAATGATTTATTACTTTACTATAAGGCGGCGGTCATTTCAGTCGGATTTGATGGCCTGAAAGTTGATTGCGTTTGCTCGGCTGGCGGTATGGCTTAGGACCTAGTTAATCATTGATGCGTTCCCCTATTCCTCTTATGATTGGCGTACACGGTAGAGGTGGTGCTGAGCAGGTAGGTATATCGAATCTTGGTCCCAGATAGTAGTGCGCCTTATTGAAGACAGGGTAACCGATGTCTAGCACCACTGGTGTCGTTCGATTATTCTAACTGCCCACCAATCGTTCAAGTAGGTCTAATTCGAGCCTAAATTGGACCTGGAGTTGAGGCGATAAGTGAAAGAACAGCACTAATAGTGATGGCATTAGAGATAGATGGGACTCGTAATAAAGGGCTCCTTAAGTTGAATGAAAGATTTCAGACGTTCGGTCAGAGACTTCAGGCATATTTGGCGACCTTTCCCCTAGAAAAATTATCTGGACATGTGTTGAATAGCTACTCCTCCTGCATCGTGCATTAGTATCTCGCGAGATAACAAATCCGGATAGGGTAGCCAGTCGAGCAACGTCAAGACAGGTACATCGGTCGCGGAGATCTGGAATGCGAACACGAATATGTTCATCTTGGCAAAGTACCACATACTCGACGGCTAGGTATCATCTGTTCCAGTAACCTCAGAGACATGTACCACGGCATCTCAAAGGAACTCGGTTCGGTTGGACGACTGTAGCACAAGATAGCCGCATATGTAGAGTCGCACGGTTGACTGTGCCAACATGCAGAACGCGCAAACCACTCGCCACAGCAAGTGGAGGGATGGCCTGCACTGCCTCGATTCAACCCGGATGTCGATCACTATTTGTGGCTTTCAGAGGACGGGAATCCCCAACGTCAGGTCGTCCCATACGTGTAGGCTAGCTAGACAGCTACAGTATCATTTTGTTTCCGCGAAATAATACAGACTTGGATGGTGAGGCGACAACGAGACAAAGGAAATGATAAGGAGATGAGCCTTTTGGTTGGGGAGTCGAGAACCTTGTCGAGATAGTTGGTCAGTTGCTCGATGTCTGACGAAAAAGTGACGGTGGTCATGTCGCCCGGACATCCTCTATCATCCCTCTTTTGTTTCCCTCCCCGAGATTACCAAATCCACATGTATGGTAGAAAGGCTATGACGCCGCTGAGATCTAGGTAAGTTGTATGAAAGGGGCGTTAATTCAAGCAGACAGCGCATGTAATCCCAGCTGCTCGACTTACACCATGATATGACAGAGCGGGGGAGTGCTTCAGATTTAAATGACTCTTCCCGAATGAGGTGTTTCGTTTCCCAAGATTCATGTGTCTTTTTCGTCTGTTTCTGGGGGAGATGTTTTGATTTGGGGATTTGGGGAACGCCCAATGTGGATTTGTAGATGAAAGGATTCAAATCACCTGCAAAGAGAAACCCGGTGTCCTGGTGCCGGAGTTCCGCGCCTTGGTGGGGGCGGACCTAAAGCTCCAGCTAGCTAGGGGTACCTACCTGTACGGCCTTTAGGTGTAAGATTAAGGTACCCCCAGGCGGGGTTGTTGTCCCAATTCAGTACTTACATACATAGGTACCGTACCTAGGTAAAGTAATCAATGCGTTAAAACGTCTTGTGTAAATAAGCCGCATTACTAGGTAGGTATGCAACATTAGCATTGGGTGCAACTTCTTTTATATTGTAAACATCAAATGTCTGAGCCAGTTTCTATCGAGCGCATCTAGCATTGAACATTTACCGTCCTTTTTGCCGTGTGCTGACACTTACACAGATAACGTTCCAGCTTATGATAGCATGACATGGATGTCGGTACGTCTTAATAAGCCTCTCCAACAAGCTTAAAAAAGGTTCTAGGCCTCAGCCCTTCCATATGCAATGCGACCCTAGGAAGGGGGGGCCCGTTGATTAAAGTTTCAATAGTGACTTGGGTACCACTAACATCGTTTTAATGAAAACAATGTTTTAAGGGGCATCGCATCAAAATAAAGGGAATCCTACACGGCAAGAAAATGCTGCTATGAAATCCCGATCGAGATCACTGTTACAGGCAGATTAGCGATGCTCCCGGGAGATTAAAGCGTCGTCATCTAACTAAACTTAGTTGGGTAGGCGCCCGATACCATCTCGACTTCCGGCGAACCTAGGTTGTTCGGTCATGACCGGACGGACCATTACCGTTGACAAAGCAACACACGAGAGCTCCGAGTTTTCAAGACTTGATAACCAAAATATGATGTACCGCTTCGTATTCCTCGTACATACATATGTGTAGGTGGTAACTAGCGCGAGGTTGATGAGCGCAAGCCGTTTACGTGCTCCAAGAGCATTACATCCACATTAGATTCTTCCACATTATACCATCAACTTCATAAGACCTCCGACCAGTTAAAAACAAAAATATACTAGGGTGAAATAGTATGGTGCTGAAGATGAAGTCTCACAGAGTGAACCATCGAGGTCCACTTCCTGTGCGATATAGTTCCGGGCCGTCCTAGTTGACCTGCCGCCGTTCCAGCATATCCCCCAAAATAGCTCGCGCTCTGAAGAGCCGGGCGCATATGATCCCGATGGGTATATTCCATGACCAAACAAAGGAGCTCCAAGGAGCATTCTGGCAGCGCTCCATTTCGAATAGTACAGGTCGTATCTTCTCTAGTGTATGTGGCATCATCAGTCTAAAAGAGATCCGAATATCAGTTCGTCACCATAGAAGGAACGAGAAGAAACAGAAGCTACCCCTAAAGGGACTTGGTATCTTTTAATGTTCCGCTCGAACGCCGCATAAAATAAATCAAAACTCCGCCGATTGTTCGCTGGGTATAAATAGTCGTGTTCGTTAACAAGTGATGGCAAACCTGGGTCCGGAAGCTATGCTCCCCTGCCCTCAGAATATATGCTCGAAGAAGAATTTCCACATCAATATTTAGGTCATCACCCCAATAAATTAAAATGTAAGTCGTAGTTCATAGCCGGTCGTTGTGCGAAACACGCTGTGTGTAGAGTCTTTATCACCCTCGGGAACATCGACTGCCATCATTTCCCACTCTCGCTTGGGCTGAGGTACGCTTCGGTCGACTTCGGCGATTTCGAGTGTCACGTCCTGACCTTCAGACATTGCTTGGATGACGTCGTCGTCTACTTCCACTTCCAGCCCGCTTTCTAGGACACGAACGACCCGTACAACAGCTGAAGGGTCGATGGCCCACTTGGACGATATTCGAGACACGAACTCTGATATTGTTCTTTGAGTTAGGTAGATCGCTCGGTGAAGCTCGCGTTTCTCGGGCTCAGATGGATGCCGTCGGACGACGTAAAAACACGCTATGGGCTTCACGGGTCTCTCCATGGGCGGCTTATATGATGTATCGACACCCAATGCTTCTATCCAACCACTCAGGTTTCCGTCGTCGTCTGTTTTGGGTACCTTTATCGGCATATCAGAGGTTCTTCGGGAAGCTGACGCCTCTCCGCTGCCCTGGAAATCATTCCATTGAGTGGCATTGGCCGACTGCGATTGCAAAGACATGGAGCTTGGTGATGGAGAAACGAGAGATGAACCAGCGACCGAACTTCGCGCACTTCTGATTTGCCAAGCTGGGTTATCTTTCGACTCGACCTTGGTAAGGTCAGTAGGCTCTCCAGGAAGGCTCACTGGGTGCAGGTCCGGATCATCCGAGTCGTCGCCACGCAGGTACAAGATGCTCACTGGCCGGGTACTTGTGAACATGTCCTGTAGGGTCTGGAGTTTGAAGTGTAGGTCGTCTTCGAGTGAAGGACGCGAGCCACCGCCGCCTCCATCTGCAGAACTCGCCGAGGACATCGACCACGTTCTTTTGTGCTTTAGCGCCTTCCCTGGACGTTGATGGTCTTGTCCCTTGACGTGCGAACCTCCGCCTCGTTTACGCTTCCCAAAATCTTTGGCCCCACTTTCTGCTTGAGCAATCTGTTGCTTTAGTTTGTCGATCGTCTTTTTGACATGGGCGACATCGTTAGACAGCTTTCGTTCCGCCCCATGATCTCTAAATAGCTTGACTTTGCAGTAGCAAATTTCGAAAGCTGGGTCTGATAATGGAGACGAATCGGCTGGTGACAAGGCAGTTGTCTTGGAACATAGCCTTACCGGGATGCCCTTAACACCCTTGGAATGGCTAAAATCAGTGGAGAGGAAGTTGAAGCGAACGGCGATGTTGCATTCGGGGGCACCATTTGCGCCCGGCGTCCAAGTGACCGAGAAGCCGTCGAATGAAGCAGTCTCGAGTTCGATGCGGGTTCGCTTATCATCGCCTTCAGCGGGCTGCCCAGCCTCTACGTACTCAACTGCTTGTAGCTTGCCGCCTCGTTGATGCGCCTCATTAGTTCCCCGACCTTCTTTCCATAGACTCCAACAGACACCGGGCTTCAGCCGCTGTTGTTCATCTTCGAAAGAGATGCGCACGAACGTACGATACTTCGTGCCAGGCGCAATGGGCAGGGTGGCGGCGGTATCAGCTACAGTCAGTGAGTATGCTTGTCCCTTGTTCAGGTAAGTCACCGGAATTTCATCTGCGTGCTTGATCATTGCCGTCGGCGCATTCAAGGTCGAGTGGAAACGGAACTTATCAGCCGAAGGAGGTAGCAAATGGGTCATTGGCGCTCCAAATTGTCTATGCTGGAAACCTATCATGTTAGGAGGCGATTGTGAGTGGAATGTCGCACCCATAGAGCTGATGTGTTCCTCGTGGCTGTCGGAATCAAGAGGCGACCCGTCATGGTCCATGGTTTCGTAGCCAGTATCCTGATGCACAAATGACGATGGCGCGAACGAAGGCTGAGGAGGAGTCGGTTGTATAAACGGGTTGAAGGGCTGAAACTGGTGCGGTGGTATGCCGTGATGGAATTGGGCGAGATCCATCATGGCTGGTCCGGTCTGTATGGCGCCCTCGCTGGTCGGAAGCGACAGCGGAGTGCCGAGTCCCATGCCTAGCCCTAACGAAGGCGTGTGCAAGTCGCCTGCTTGCGGGTGGTAAAGCGTGTTGGTGCCGCCGGGCGTAGGCGTGTAATAACCCGGCGGTTGGTTTGCGAATGTGCTGAAGGAGAAGGAGTTAGGGTCAAGCAGCGAAGGGGTAAACCTCCACTCCGCGCCTGAAGCCCGCGGTGTGGGATCCTGATCTCGGAAAACATCTTGATTTGTAGCTGGGTGATGTCTAGAAATTATTCGATTAGCTCTGAGGATATTACGTTCCCCTCGCTGATCCTCAGTAGGATCGCGGGTGTTAGTGTCGTAGTGGTGTCTAAGCTGGGGGCCGCGGAATACCCCGCGCTTGAAGCTCCCAAGATGCGCTTGCACCGCCTCACCACCCAACTTATAGAAGCGGTCGCAAAGACGAAGAGGATCTTTTAGGTGCCAGGGTCAGTCTGAAAGGAACCGCACATACTGTTCTTGACCCGGCGGAACAAGGACCGAGTTGTCAACAGCCACAGCGGTTTGCGCTGGCGCTCCCGGAGCCGAAGACGAGGCCGACGCGATCTCGGGAAACTGCTGTCGGAAGTTGGCAAGCAGTTCGTCGCCAGGCTTCTGTGAGCTTGTCCTAGATCATGCGCAGGCATGGTTAGCATTGCGGAGTAAGGGACGGACAGACTCGTCGCACGAGAGACAAGGCATAAGGCATCAACGAGATCGTCTTATACTTCCGACGGCGCCTACTATGCGAAGACTACCCGTGGTTGGGGTCGGGTCCGGCACTAGGCATAACTCACCTCTGGCGAAACATCTGGAAGAGACTCAAACGGATGCTGTCGCAAGACAGCGAAGCCGTAAGGTTTGCAAAACGGGCCTTAAATTGGGATGCTCTCAAGGAATTAAACAATTAGATAAGTAGAGAGTACGCGAGCATGAGAGGTCTTCACCCCAAGCGACCCTATTGCAAAGATGGCGCAGACAATAGAGAGGATGCTGTGCTGTGTAAGTCGCTTTGAGAGAGCAGGCGGCGCGTACGTGCGTGAACACTTTTCGTGGGTTTTTCGTCGGCTGTTGATGTCAAACGATGGAAATATCGTGGAGGCCTGCGGCGCGGCACGGCGCAAACGACTAGAACGATCGTGAGGAGGGGTGAAATAGATTGGGGGGCTTGTGTCAGAGTTATGAATGTGAAAATGAGAGTAGGTAAGTAACGAGCGGAAAATATTGTATGAACAGGAGCTGATTCGATAGGAGGGTGACCTGGTGGTAATATACCTAAGTACAGCTCACTAAAAGATTGCGTAGTGGGTACTTGGACTCTAACGTGTTCCAGGTGGAATTGGTGGTACTTGTAGGAGGTTCGGGACTTTCTTCTTCGTCAGAGAGTCAGAGAGTCTAACTTATTTAACAAGTCGAATTTCTTCGACTAGGTACTGGGCTGGGTCGAGCCGGCCTGGCTAGTTAAGTATTATGTGTGTATGTAACGGCTAGGGTCCTGTCAAGGTCTAGCGATAGATGAGGGTAAGGGTGAGGGTGAGGGTGAGGATAGTGATGGTGGGAATTTCATAAGTATAAGTACAGGTATAGGCATAGGTGGTAGTGGTAGTTTAGTGGTAGCGGTAGAGCTCGTGAGTTGCGGACGGTGAGATGCGAATAGAAGACGCGAAGAGATACTTAGACGGGAGACATAAGTTCGGACGAAAAGAGAAAGCGTAGGTACGAGAGTACAAGGGACGACGGGTGGGAATTGACATTAAGGTACTTGCCTTAGATACATATAAGGTAAGTCAGGCAGGAGGTGATAGGTAAGGTAGCAAGTAGGAACGCTCGACTCTGGGTGACTGGATGACTGGGCGATTGGAAAGAGAAAGGGAGGGGCGTGTGACGAAGAGGGGGCGTAGATTTCAAATTTCAACCATTGCACATTGCACCGAGATGATAACTAGGTACCTCATACATGTAGTAAGGAGGCCATTTACACGTACTGCACCGCACAATCCAAAATTGTGCAATCCGTTAGATCGTGCGGTAATAGTACCTCTTTCGCCCGAGTGTCTGATGGAGGTACTTGTCATCTAGGTGCATGAGCGACATGGAGGTCTTAGTTCGATAAAGGATCTATCTCATGGATCATGGGGGGCGTATAGTACCTAACCGTACTAAGTCGCGCGATTGAAGGAAGAATTGTAGAAAATGAGTGGAAGCTCCATACAAGATACAAAAGTGCCCACTTCAGCTAGCTTAAACATTGGGTACCTTATGTACCTATCATCGAGAGTGAAGGGGTGATAGTCCGGGGCAATGTAACAGGCGCTGATAGATCTAGGAACCTCTCGCCCGAGTCCCGTGTACCTTGCCTACGTCGACCAGTACGTACCGGTACATGAACATATCCCCTGTCAATTGTCCTCCAATCGCCCCCCTCATCCTGGGGTCCGTCCAAGGGAGGTATAGTCGGTACGTACATAGGTACCTGACGGCGTCCAGCCGGATGTCGAGGATATGCAAAATGCAAGGACCAGCCCAGGGGACTCCGTCTCCACGCCCTATCGTTATTGCTCCGTTCCCTGAGGATATGCTTCTAATAAAAGAGAGGGAAATTCCGTCACCTCAGTGCTAACAAAAATATCAGATACGTACCGAACTGCCCGAAATAAAGCTGTGCAATATTACATAATGCTATATCATACATGTACATACCTAAGGGAGTATAAGGTATCCCTTTGGACTCTTGAGAGGGTTTCTTAATTGGTTCTACATAATGCTTCATTATTACTTAGGCAATGTTGACAAGCACAGTAGAACAACACAGCACAACGCACGCCTCAGCTTCTGTATCTAGAGACAGAGCCCACATTAGTCCCTGCGGCTGATCCAGATTGGGACACATGCCTAGTACGGAATTCCACTCATTCAAATACTACCTTATGTACCTGCCATCTAGACTTGTGGTTCAGCTCATATCTATGCTTGAATATACGTGACTGTGGCGTACGTACGTTTGCGGCACTTTAGATCTCCCCCCAATGCCACTTTAGCGACAGGAAAAGGGGTGCTTTCTCTTTTCAAGTGGCAAAGATTCAAGGATAGACGTGGGAAAATATACCATACTAGTCGCTTATATCCGAGGTTGGTACATTACCTCGACCTCCACACTCAACGTCGGCCGGAAATAGGTTTTAGCTCCTCGGAAAGTCAACCTAGAATGTTTTTATATACTTTGTTTCTAACTCCTTTCATTCTTATATCTCCTAAGACGCATATAGAATACGAAGTAGAACGTTTACCGGCTAGATCTAATACTTACATGTAAATCAACTATAGTTATGCGAAGCCGAATTTTCGTATTAGTAGGTAGATCTACATATCTACTTTCTAGATATAGATCTCCTAGTAGGTACTGGAGGATGGAACTTTTATAGAGAAAAGTAGACTATAGCGGCTTTGCCGGTAGTTCGGTGCTTTAGTAGCCGTCCGAACCCCGTTTATTCCCCACCGGAATAGACTTAGGCGTATCTAATTTGTCTATGTGTAACGGCTTCTCGGGGTGGTCCGCAAAACACTAGAAACATCGAGATCTAAGAACATCACCAACTCCTATTCGAGGAGTTGGCCCTATGAAAACTACAATAGGGGGTCGTGAGAAACAGAACAACGAGCAATGCGCGCAAATTCATATCCGCGGTGTCGGTGAAGGAAATAGCCGGACACTCTACGGTACGAGTTCCGGCTTGTTGGGTTTGGCAATATACGCAAATGCAATTTGATATCATATTTCAAGTGGTCTATCACTCATTATGCTAAAAGTCTGCGAGGGTGGTGCGACAGCTGTCGTCACTTTTCCTAGGCGTTGTCGATGAACGGCAGTATCTTTCCGGTGAGGCCTCGCTTGACTAGCGCAATTTCGATGTTTCTATACCTAAACCAGAGTCGAGCCTTAGCGACCAGCTAAGCAACTAGCACAAGCGCGGAGAGGCCTAGCTGAACGCCGCTGGTTTCTGCTGTGACCCTTTCAATATTTCCCACGGGATGATCGGCGCGTGGCATGTCTTACAGCGCTGGAGACACTGCCAAGCGTAGTTCGCACGTGCCGACAAGCGCTGGACGATAGCAGCGCATTTCCACTAGAAGAGGAGGCTAGCCTCAAGCGAGAAACGTCTAGACGATGTGTCGGGAAAGTCTAGTCGAGATGACGTGGAATAGCAGAGGCCGGCGCTTCGTGGGGTCTTGGGCACCCAGGACACCGGACCCGGACCCGATCGCCTTAGCCACTGTAGGTAGGTGTATGTAAGTCAGGGAGGACATATTAATTTACTCCTAAATCAGCACTAATTACACAAAATACACAGCCGAGGCATGTTATAAATAGCTAACGAAGGGATATGGCATATGAACGCGTCGTAACTCTGTAGAGGCGAACAATATATTGATGAGTCGCATCAGTGAAAAAAGACGGTGATGGTAAAAAGTGACAAGCCACTTAGTGTTCTCGCCATGGACGTCGCAGTGCTATGCGTAGGTACTACATGGTAGTATGATCAACAAAATAATTGCCTAGCGAGGGAGATGAAAAGATTGACAGCTGGGGTCATCGCACAGATTGACCCCCGTATTTATTTTTAAGGTGTAAATGATTGGGTACCTACAGTGAGATTCCCGCGGTGTTGCAACATCACGTGTCGGTGACGCACTTCTGTGGCTTGTCTCAGACGTCGTCATTCAGTGGAATGGCAAAAGTCTGCCACAATGCCACAATATTTCCGCCACAGTTGTAGAGGAATAGGCCTGTAACCCCCATGCCCATGCCCATGCACCTAATGCACATGCGTTCCTCCTGCCTGTCGAATCTGATGATTGATGTATTCGTACTTCGTACATGCACATGCTTTTACGTCTTGTTGGTGTACAACGTACTTTCTAAACCACTTGCAGTGTCTGTCTGTCCGGCCCTTTCCTCCCCTCCCCGCCCATTATTAGTTAGGTCCCGCCTAGTCCGCCCAATTTCCGCAAGTCTCTTTCGCATCCGACAGCCTATTACAACCCTTGATGTTTTTTTTTCCAGTTCAAACCTCTTTTGGTCTCTTCCTCCGCCGCTACACCGGGATTCACCTACAACCAGCAGCAGAGGAAGACACATTCATGCAAAGGACCCCAAGACCCAAGAGCCTATTTCTCATTTCATCTGCATAAGTCCACAATTTTGACGTCATGACCGCCATCAGCCAACGCATCCCCGTCTATTGTGCCTATCTCTAAATGCAAACACTGCAAACCGGAAGACACTCGAGCCCTGGAGCTGGTTGAAACATCTGCCCAAATCTCTCAGGGGACTTGCCATCGCACCAGGGCCTTCCAGTCCCATCACAGCTCCGTGAGCCCCCTATTGAGGAAGTCCACGATGTCTCGACCGTCCTAAAAAGGCTCTAAGCGTTATTCCCGGCGTCGGCTATGCCCAAAAGGTTCGAACTGAGATGTTCGGCTCCCTTCACCGTACCGACTGTTCCATATGTCATTCGGCATGAAATATGGGGATGCCGCCATGTAGCGATCAAACAATTATATGGGAATCTCTTTGCGCCGTAGGTAGGCGGCGCATGTGCGGCTTCAAAGCTGACTTGCTCAAATCCATCCCACGCGGTTAATTCCTTACCAATTGGGTCCCGGTATCTACTTCAAATGACGGATCGCCTTTCATGATACATCAATATTGTCGCTGATCGGGCGCATGCGCGCGATAGAAATGTTCTGGGGTACAACGCTGATTGCCGATTCAGGCTCGCTGGCGGCAAGACGACGCCTGCTGAAATTTGAGTCACGACCGTAGCCGCCGGCTCCCACTGGAAGTAATTCCGTGCAAATTGCCGTTGACCTATCTCGAGGTGCTTCAATCAATCAATCAATAGATGCGTACCTGGCAGGACAAGCAATCTACCGTTCCAGAAAGAGCCAAGGTGTGGTACACGGTATTTTAGGGAAGCGATCAAGTGTATTTGCACTACATTGGCTAATTGTGTACATGTATCCTCTTACACTGAGCGTCTCTTATTGATTGTCGCCAAAGCGAGCCAAATGTCGTGACCGGGTAAGTACCCAAGGTATCATGACGGACAAAGAGTTATTCGGAGAATAAATTCTGTTTATAGCAGCATCTTGGAATCGCAGATCTCTCCTTCACGGACTGCCAAAGCTGGCTCGCTTCATCTAAATCTAGATCGAACCCGCAACTTCTGGAATTAATCATCTTCATAATGTGCCAGCATACAACGCCAGACTTCTTACGTAGCATCCGGATCTCGACTCCGTCTATAGCCGCATGAATATGGTGAGCAGGACACCGAGTACCAAACACTCTGTGCTGCCAATCCAATCCCTAATAGAACTCTAGGGTTTCATACGGCAAAGTGAGATACTGCGCTACCACCAACAGACCTCTTTTATATCAATGCATCAATTTGAAGACAGTCTGAATATTCGTCTCTGGGCACGCGGATTGTCGGTATCGTACCCGCGCCTAGGCTTTCTATTGTTGGACTACCTAGTATCAACATACTTTGCGGCCATCGGGGATTTTCTCAAGAGTCTTGCGTTGTCTATCTAAGACGCGATTACGTGCAAGACGAGTTTCTCGTAAACACAATATAATCTTCCTCGTTCCGACTCGAATCAGACGCAAGTTCCCGCAATATCACATCGCTGTGTCTTTGGCGGCGTCGGGACCATCAGCCCTGAAGGCTATGTCCGTCCGGGATCGACACGGCACATCCTACCGTTAAACATTCACCGCTTCATGCCACCTTCACCATGTCCACATGCTCTCGCAGCCTTCTGACAGGGAATCTGCATGCTGTGCGACCAACTCAAGTCCTCTAGAAAGCTGGCCAGTTAGTTATCAGACGGCCTGACGGCCTACGTGGCATAGGCGAACTGACATCCTGCATTGGACTAGTCTCTACATGAAACAGGCGCTTCCCCAATAACAGACGGGCAAAGGCCTGATGACTGAAACTGCTGCAGCATCTGATGATATTCATGCAGCAAGGCTACATCTACAGCAGCATCGAAATATCCCGACTGGTTCGTCAGGAAAATCTACAAAGTACAAACATCATCTGATGAGAAGCGTTGTTGACCACTCCCGACCAATGTGTCAGCATATATGAAGATATCTGGATATCACTGGATGTTACGTTCGCAGCACGATACCTCGTCGGAATCTCAGCCTGAGTTCTGATACTAGCACGACTCACTTCAGACGGCTACCTATTGGGTTTCAATACCGTATGCGGGTGCTACCGGTATGATCACGCCGGCAGCTGGGCCTAGCTCACGGTAATATTCGAAAAGGCTCATGCTGCTTACCTAGGTACTTGAACGACTCGCAAGGTTGAGTCAGATGCCAAGTGAGGCATTCCATTATTCCCGTAGTCACCTCAACTACTGCTTCGTGCATCTTGTCTAATACCATTCGTTCATATCAAATGCGCTGGGCAAGTTCTGTGGTCTGTCTTGCATGCCAAGCTTTGAGATGCAACCTCTCCTCCACAACCTACCGACGTACCAAATTCCTTACGGGATATTAGCTTGTTAGTACCGGGTTCAGCGTCGCATCCCCGGCCGAGTTGTACTGTAATAATGCTACCTCCGTCCGTTGCCGCTACCCTTTTCAGCACAGCTTCGTCAGCCGCCAATCATGGTTGGTTGTGAAATGCCCCTACGTCGTGCGGTGACGATATAATGAATTAATTATTACAGCCAATAGGTACTAGCCAGGCAGGCAAGGGAAGTGCAGTGGACTCGTCCGCCCATATCACATCCGCATATTCCCAGGGTCTTTAAAGAGTCACCAACGACCCATGAACCTCGTTGTTAAATCACGTACGCGCTAACATGTTAATGAGAGGGCACTTCGATAGGCGAATTAAGGAGATCTACAGATCTACCTCGTGTCAACGAGAGGACGGCGCCCGTCTTGTAGATCTACCTATTAAGATATTCTTGGTCTTGTCTATAACCTTGCGTAGTCAGCATAGCAAGAAGCGCGCGCCAGGGCAACATCGTTCACGGTGTCACCGGAAGAGACCCAAGGTAGCGGAGAAGCCTCCTCTTTCCGTCTCGGAGCCCGAATGCCTTGCCACTATTGCTCGTCGACTTTTATTACGAGGTATCTGTCATTCAACGGTCGATGTCTAAAGATAGTTAAGCCACTTGCGCGGCCGAGAAGCTCTGATCAGAGGGTTACACCGGAGCGCCCCCCGGGTAGTGGTTCTACCTCCCTTTAGACTCTTCAGAGAACGGGACCGAGTTTAGTTCCACGGGTGAGATGGATGGCTTATTTTGCGTTACATTCCACGCACAAGTGCAGCAACTCCCCTGCAGGCTACGGTACCGTGCCGCTGGAGTACCTCAACTATAGCGGCTACCTATAGAGCCATGAAGCGCTAATGTACACATGTGCACTGGATACCTTAGGTACCGCCATAGAAGGATGTAGCTATGAACCACAGCGCCTATTTCCAAGTCTCCTATCTCTTCCAAGGTTGTCACCGAAATCATATAGCACTTCAATGTAGAGGAGGCTCAAAGTACCTTCGGACACCCACCCACCCATGTTAGCGGCGCTCTGGGCGATAAGGGTACATCTCCAGGATTACATCCGCTTGGGATACTCTCAGTGGCCTTTCACTCACTCCTAGGCGTTGCTTTACTTCCCCTGCGATAATCCGTCTACCCCCAGGAGATACGCTATATTATCATTCAATAGTGCCGACGACCTTCCATTCTCCTACCGGTCAAGGCGTGGTATTCCATATATGTGTAATGAACTGACATGTGATTTCCATGGTCCTTGGACTAGTAATTGATGAATACATTCCTCTCAACCCCTTCAGATTTCGGTGGTTTCTTGCACAGCCACGCGACTCCGGACCCGAACCTGGGTGGCATAAAATTTCGACATTACCTACCACGGAAAACGCCGTCGTGATGTCGTCCCAGTCGCGTCGCGTTGACGCGCACCGTCTTTTCGTCGCCAAAAAGGATCATCCGGGCGGCGACTCGCCAATGCATGGCACCTCGTGTTCAGCCGTACGCTGGACCCCTATCCCGTCATCCCGTTGTATGTTCCTGCGCACGGCAACCCATCATATGCGCTGTTGCATCATCCCGTGGGTGCGCCGGGTCACGTAAGAGCACTGCCACACCGACCACGACAGCCGCTCCGCTGATCATTACCAACTGAGCCGTGTGGGGGCCGGGCGTGTTTACCGGAACGGTCTCTAGGACCTTAAGGGTTCTCCATTATTGGAGGGTCTATCGATTTTTCCTTTCCTTCTGGAAACATTCGTCGACAACGTTGCTCTTTCGCGATGCTTGGCAACCCCCAAGAATGGGAGAAAGGGTCTTCTTGCAGGACTCACTGACCAGCAGCACCCTACAGGTACTCTACCATGCATTCCACCACTGGCGCTGGGGAGCTGCTGGGGGCCCTGCATGATCGTGCGATGTAACCGTAGATTAGCAGGTTCCAAGATATATCGTGGATTATTCCCCCTTCGAGAGACCCTGCATGTATATTACTATATGAAAGATCTGCGCGATTGATGCTATTCGCAGCCTCGACAGCCTCCCTCAGCCGTCCAACACGAGATATCTCGCTGATGCCGACGAGGCTCCCAATTATTAATTATTATCAAGCTTTCCTCTGCCTTGTTTGCTTGCCATGTAGACCGCTGATTTACGGCTCGTATACGAATATTGAGATTCGGCCCTTGCATTAGTTATGGTAAAATCCTCTGAAGTCGGAGGTACTTCGACGTTTGAAATGAATACAGAGGTATACATACTCTAGTTGACGTGCGGAACTATCCGCGATACATTGTATAGCTGCTTATACCCCTTTCCCAACCCAGTCATCATGGTGTTGTCGATGTTGGGACCCCGAGGGGTGGTTCCTGGGAGAATGCTCGTGAAGTCGCGTACCTGAAGATCGCGGAGTATCCCGTCTTGAACTATGGATGGGAATATGACTTAGTCCTATACAGTCCTACAGCCATGTGATCAACCTTCGTGTTCGACGAGTGGAATGTTTATGAGCCAGGTCAATGCCGAGTGTTGCCATTCCATGCTGATGCCGAACAAGAGTGAAGTCATTTATCCGGACCCCTTCGGCATGTAGATTCTATTAGGCAAGATAGGGGAGTGAATTTCAGATAAGCTAGTAGAGTAGGTGTTGAGGATAATATGCATTGGCATCTAAGGAGTCTGTATCGCCGATAGACCACATTCGGCCGACTCTCGAGGATGAAGCAAAACCAACATCAGGCTCATAAGTAGGTCTACCATAGGCTTCTGAAGCCACGAAACCAGAACCGGTATGCAAGTGTACAACATGTAAACATTAGAAACCAGGTTCTTCGAATGAACTTAGAAGCTTTAGATATCAACATAGAGAAGTGATCGTGACATAGTATCTACCCCCATACCATCATCTGTAAACCCTCCTGACATTAGATCCGACAAAGTCCTTTAGCCATATGTTTCCATAGATATTACACCTGTTCGCCTTCTAGATCCCGCCCCAGTAGATACCGCGTGATGTTACAAAGAAAATATGATAAATCAACGAACGAATGGAATGAGCAGCGCGTCCCCCCGTAACGCTTACACCAAATCAACACAACCATCCTCATCTTCATCCAGGAGTCCCAGCCCGCTATCATACTTCCTCTTCTTGCCCTTCCCCACCTTCGCCAGCTCGCCCGACAGGTACGCACCTGGCCTAATGGGACTGCCCTCGGGCGTCGTACTCCTAGACTCTCTCTCCTCACCACCGGAAGAGCGCGTGCTCCTCCTCGTCATAACATTCGGCCCCGCCTTCTTCGGCGTGGCCAGCAGCTCGGAGCTCATGCGAACGACGCGTTCGAGCTCGGCCTTCATGGAGTCGACGGCGTCCTTGGCGCGTCTCTTCTCGTCGTCGACACGCCGACTCAGCCCCAGGTTCTCCACGCGCAGCTGCTGCACCGCCGTGTGCGCCTCGTGCAGGCTCTTGTTGACCTCGTCGATGCCGCGGCGCAGCTCCACCACGCGCGCGTCCCGCACCGCCAGCGCCGTGCCGTGGTACTTGTTCAGCGCGCGGACCTCCAACGCCTTGCGCTTCTGCAGTGCGGCTAGTTGCGTCTTGAACGATTCCGCCTGCTCTCTTACCGATGCTAGCTTGGCCTCTAACTCGGCAACGGAAGCCTTGCTATCAGTGAGCTCGCCTCGCACGCCGTCGACCTCAGACCGCAGCGCGGCCTCAGCAGCCTTGCCCTCATCCTCCAGACGTTGGACCAGAGCCTCTAGCTCCGCAACATCGCGGCGGTAACCCTCAGCCGCGCCCTTCAGACGATCAACACCAACCTCAAGTTCAGCGATCCTGTCGTCCCTCTCGCGCAGCGTAACCCTTAGGCCATCCATAGCATCGACGCGCGCGCCGAGCTGCTGGCGCAGGGACAGCTCCAGGGCGTGGTACTCGTCGATAGCGTCCTCGTCCTCCTGGGCGCGGCGCGCCAGGTCCCTCAGTCGCGCCAGCACCAGATCCAAGACTTCGTTGCCGCGCGACGACAGCGGCAGCGCTAGCTCCCCCGGGGTCAGGTACTCGAGCTCCAGGCGCGCGGAGCGGAACGCGCTGGTCAGCGAGGTTATGATCTCGCCTGCGTCGTTGCCCGGGAAGCCGAGGGCGCTGAGGGACGAGTTGAGGTCCAGGAGGGCTGCCGTGCGGTCCGAGAGGTTCTGCAGGACCGTGTCCAGGTGTGCTTCTACGTCTTTGGAGTCGTCCTCTGGTTTTGCGGGGGTGCTGGCCGCGAGCTTGTTCGCGATGCGCGCTTTGAGGGCTTCGTGGCTCTCGAGGACTTGGGTTAGCTTGGTTAGTTCGAGGCGGAGCGACCCTAGCTCGACTTCGAGAGCCGCTTTCTCGGGGTCTGGAAACGAGGCTTGTACTCCGATGTGATGGGATTGGGGCGTCACAGGAGCTCCTCGCCGCATCGAACATGGGGTGGCGGGTACAGTTGGGCTTGTGCAGGGGGGCGTGGGAAAAGACGCCGATGCTCGGGTCTTCGACGGCGTGCTGCATACCAGATCTGCCATCGTGGTATCGCCGAAGCCCTCGTCGTCGTCCATGTAGCTGTCAGAGAAGGGATCGCGCGCAGCCAAGGTCCAGTCGTAGTTCTGCGTCTGCTCATCATCTACTCTCGTAGATCGGTTGTGTAGCTCGTTCCGGAGCGTCTCGATCTCATGCTCCAACTCCAGAATCCGACCCGTGTCTTGGATCAAGGTTGTATTTTGCAGCCTCTCAATCTCCTGGTCTTTCTCTGTGAGCTCGTCTCGCAGACGCTCTAGCTCGGCCTTATGATCCTGGGCGCGTCGCCGTTTCTCTTGGTTGATGGTGTTCATCTCTTCGCTCAGTCCGTTCCGTCGGATGCGCCTCTTGACGCGATCATCTAGGACTTGGCGTAGCGAGAGGAAACGAACTTCATTGCCATTGCCGCTACCGTCGCCGTGTAGCTCGTCCTCTTCCTCTTCTGGATGGGACCTTCGAGGAAGCGGTGTTGAATGGCGTCTACGCTTGGGCGAAGGTGCAGCACCGAGAGACGAGCGGCGGACCATTGGTGTTAGTCCTGTTGTTGACGACGCATCATGGCGCTCGATTTCCGGACCCGGGTCTGAGAACCGGACTCTCTTCTTAGATCTAGGTTTACTTGGTGTTCTTGAAGTATTCGAGCTGACGTTTGTTGTTTGCAGCTGCGATGAATCTGAGAATCTTCCCCCTCTAACGCTAGCTCGCGGCGTGCGGCGAAGCGCAATGGGAAGGGCTTGTTCCTCCCCCATCTTATAGTTGCTGGTACGATGACGATGGCCGTGTAAGAGGACAACAAGACGCAATGCAATAAGCACCTT
The DNA here is from genome assembly GCA_022578875.1 of Hypoxylon crocopeplum. Taxonomy (NCBI): domain Eukaryota; kingdom Fungi; phylum Ascomycota; class Sordariomycetes; order Xylariales; family Hypoxylaceae; genus Hypoxylon; species Hypoxylon crocopeplum. The sequence continues at coordinate 104,368 of MU399596.1, read as the reverse complement.
TTCTATGCAGTAGACTACGAGTAAGCCCAATAGGATGTTTTTATCGGCATGTACGAACCCTCTTAAAGGTCGCGTCTCGGTCAGGTCACGTATGTAAACAACAGAATTCCGTCTATTTGGGTCTCATAGTGGGGATGATCCCTAGAAATATCGGGTTGTTTACACATTTCCTATCGCGGCATAGCTTCCTGGGTCTCCAATTGCCCCGCGATCTGACGGCCAATCAATTGTGCCTTACAGGGGCACTTCTGGAACTTCCCCACTTCTTTTCCCCATCTCTTCGCTTTCTCCAACACTTCGCAACTCACCCCTCATCAAAACTTCAGAGACTCAATCAGTGTCTAAAACAGAGGCTTATCTCATCATTATGCCAGTAATACTGAGTCGAGATAAGTTGTACATTAGGACTAGAGAAAAACAAATGGTCACTGGAATAATGCCGTATAGGTAGGAAAGAGCGAGGTAAGTGATCACTTGAGCATATTTATGTCACTACAAATATTATGGCTTTGACTTCGATATTAACGGTCTATGTATTAAGAAATTTACCAGCAAACTTGTCTCTTATACATCAAGGTATGCAGTTGAATATCGAGTCCTCTACCCTACCCAGATATACTTAAAAGATATGAAGCGCATATTACTTACACAGCTCTCAAACTGATAGTGGGTTAAGTCCGAGCTTTACTTAACAGTGACTCATACCGATGGACCACTTAACCCGGGTACTCACCGCTACGTTGTCAGACAAGCATCGCACTGTATCAATGCTGGCGGATTGACCCTCTGGCACAGCACTGGCCAGCCTCTCCTAAGCCAACACCAACGAGCAGCACATCGTGGTGGGCAGAGTGGCGATGCGCTTGCATCACCTGGTCCCAGTCCTCCGCAATGCTCTCGTCGTCAAAAGGCACTGGCCCGGCACAGTCCGGGTAGTGGAGGTGGAACCCACCGTGGGCACTCTGCAGGTCTAACCCGACATAACCCTGGTTCCGACGATGAGTCTCGGCATCCGGTGGCGAGTCGCGCAGCTTGCACTCGCCTAAGAACGCCGAGGCGGCTGAGACTAGGTTAGATGTATGCGGAGATCTGAGGAACCCTCTGCTGAGCACCAGAGTCTCGCAGTGATATAAGCGTACCACGACTTTTCCTCGTTCGAAACGATCTTGGAAGTGTAGGGGGAGCTGAATGCGCACTCGCGGGTTCCGCGCCCGGTCGACCTGTGAGAAATGACGGGGGCTGCTGTATGCTGGTACGTGGAGACCGCGGGTTCCCTGGGCTTGCACGGGTCTGGACTTGTGCCCATGCACAGCGGCGTGTCGCTTTGGCGTACTTAACCCGTCCTGTGTGATATCAGAGAAGATTTCGCGAGAAGAGGGTCTATGGCTTGCCGAAGTAGTATCACGATTCGGCGGAAGTGAGCTCCGGCGCCTTGAAGGTTTCTTGTGCTGGTGGCTTGAGGATGACTCGGCTGCGCGATGAGAAGACGACCGCCGTGGTGGTCGTGTATGGGAGGCTGACGTCTGACCCGAGGGTCGGTGTGAGGTGCTCTTGCTCTGGAGGAGATGGCGAAAAGAGAATGGCGATTTCTTGTCTTTATCATCGGGGGAAGACATACTATTACTCGGCCGACGAGGTTTGGGGTCACTCTCGGAACTCGAAGATTCCGAGTCCTGACCCTTTTTGCGATGTTGAGAAGGCATTGCGAGTTAGTCAGGTCAGCAGATTAGCGGTGCTCGAAGAATGGAGTGGAGGCACATGGGAGTAATGATTATATATACTCATTTTCGACGAAGTCTGTAGTTGCGTACAATTGTATTGTGCTTCACCTTGTGTAGCTGTTCTAAATGAGTCCTGATACGAAGCCTTTGAGGAGTTCATTGATACAAAGCCCTTGTTTCTATGGACACCTAATGAGATGAGTCTAGCAAAGGAACCATGTGGAAGGCAAAATGTCAAATAACTTCTCCTGTATATACCTACTAGTAAATACGAGATGTTTATTCCAATAGCTTACGTTACTATTGATGTGTTGCTATCTTGAAGTTTGAATGGGTACTATTTGAGCATCACCAATCGACTTCGTGTAGTGCTAACTCGACCAGACACTGGCGTGATGCGGCCAATAACAGTCACCCAATAAGTATAGTTTTTCCTTACAATTGTTAGAGCATTTACACGGAACAGAATTGCGTCAATGACCCTTCTACCGTAGATAAGCGCTCTCCTAAGTGCCGAATAGGATATAAGAATATCGGAGTACGTCGAAGGCTGATTAATAATCGTGGCATTGGCGATTAGGTCTGCATCATCGAAACACTGTCCATACCATATGTTTTCGCCTTGCTGATCAGGATGATAGCCGATGGTGTTCTCTCATCTGGCAGTGACAAGGGAAGTGTTTCGCGGTATCCATCTTCATCGGCGGATGCATTTCTAATGACTATTTTGTAGAATCGTCTCTTTCAGCACTGTCTTGCTTAGGGTATAGTAGAGTAGATATGTCTGACTAAGAGAAGGGGTCAGATTAAGCTGTATGCCGAATATGTGACAATAAGACGTAATGTGAGGAGAACTTCGCTACTCCAACGGGATCTCAAGTGTTTGCTTCCATTGCCGTTAGCTTCCCCAAGGCGCATTAGCGAATACCTGTTTAGGACTTATGACCGATTCTTAAGAGTCTCAACAATTCACTGACTCGTCACTTTTATATATGAGGAACCAATCGATACAAGGATAAATCGAATGGAAGTTTGTAACAAAGCCGAAGACGCTGTAAGGGACTTGACTCTTCTCTTGAAAACGAACGATTGATAACGGTGGAGATATGCACCCCTATATGTAGGAGACATATAATAACAGCGGCAGATTCCGTGCTTCCGGCTTCGGCTACAGTTTCGGCTCGCGCCTTTCGGCTCATTTTCGACATATGTTTCTTCGCGAGGGCATCAACGCTTGCAGGGGGTAAAGTGGATGCTCGAATTCTGGAAGACAAGGGTGAAGCGGGTGAAGCACCGAACGAACACTTCCCGTACTCAACCCTTGGCCCCCCTCAGCAACAAGCACTTCCCGCTTGCATTGCCAACATCTGCCGCCCAACCTGACGGGCCATCCACGCGTGCGCTTTGCAAGGGGCCGATCGAGGAAGACGGGGGCCTATGGAGAGTTGGGTACCAATGAGGGTTGCTATACAGTAATATTCTCGACCTTCCCGTTCTCCAAATGTACTATGCAAGAGGATCGACGGATTCCATGCATAGCACAATAGGGACCGGCAGGGGTAGCTCGCTAGGTACGGTTGCAGTCCTACCTCCAAAAGCCTTTCTTTGCTTCCGAGGCTTTATTAACCCGGCATACCAAGTGTGGACTTGTTCCCCTAGGCAATATCGCCTGCTGCTGGATGGAGACCGGGACCGCTCACCGAAGCGGCAGCGTAGTAGTTTACTAGTTGTATACGGTGATAGGAGTTTACACGTTTGTCAGCACTTTTTGGCGCTCTGCTGGCTTTTCCCACCCATCTGCACAAGTGTGAATATGAACTCTTTCCATTCACTCCAAGTGCCTAAACCTTTCTTTCTTTGGAATGGTAGTCGTGAGTCTAAGCTAGTGAAGACCACAACCACTATATCCCTTTGTCTGCCCGCTCAATTGCTTAGTCAACTTGCCTCGGCTCGTTTGCTATTGCTGGGATTGGGGCTACACACCGACTTGTTTCCGAAGTACCGAATAAGGCGTAGGTAGCAGGCCCCTTCGAGCCGTTCCTGGCTTGGGCTTTTTCTTTTCCGCGTACCTGGCCACCCCCAGCTTGCCAAACGTTCCCAAGGTGTACCGAATGGAAGAGCCGATGGATCCAGAGAAGCGGCTTGGCGAGGAGGACATGGGAGAGTCGGAGCCGATCGAGACGCGTGACATGTCGCGCGAGGACTCGCTCGAACCCGAGAAGCACGGCCGGCACAGTCGCCTGAGCCGCTCGAGCCGCGCCTCTAACGCCTCCGACGACAGCGACCCCTTGTCGCCGCTGGAACTGGCGCTGTCGCCCGGCGCGGAAGCGTTCGAGGAGGTCACACACGTACGCACGGCCACGAGCATCGGGAGCACGGCGTCGCGGCCGCCGGACTACGAGGTCTCCTTCGAGGACGACGAGCGGGAGAACCCGAAGCTGTGGCCCCTGTGGTACCGGTCGTGGATCGTCTTCTGCATCAGTTTCACGACGTGGGTGGTCGTGTTCTACAGCACCAGTTACACCGCCTCGGCGCCAGGCCTGATGGAGGAGTTTGGCGTTTCGAGCACCGTCGCGACGCTCGGTGTTACTACTTATCTGCTTGGGCTTGCAGCGGGGAGCTTACTAGTCGCGCCGGCGAGTGAGTTGTACGGTCGTAGGCCTGTGTACATCATCTGCATGATATGCTTCACGATTCTCGTTATCCCGTGCTGTCTGGCGACGTCGCTAGCCGAGATTATCGTGGTTAGATTCTTTGGGTAGGCCATCAACGATAACTTTTCTTCCGGAGTGGTACTAACGTGTGTTCAAGTGCACTATTTGGCGCGGTGATGGTTTCGAATAGTGCGGGAACTGTCGTCGACATCTCAACAGAGGAGTACCGTGGTCTGGTCATGTCGCTCTGGTCGATTGCGCCCCTTAATGGACCTGTTACGGTATGTTCACAACCTTCTTGTAACACCTGATTATTAGCTAACTCTTATGCAGTGCGTAAAGCGACTCTATAACATGTGACACTGGGTTACTAACTTTCTTGTAGAGGCCCTGTGATAGGCGGGTTCGTATACCAGTACCTCGGATGGAGGTGGGATAACTGGCTCGTTCTTATCCTCGCTGGAATTGCAACCGTCTGCATTATGACCCCCAAGGAGACATACGCCCCTATTATTCTCCAGAAGATGGCTGCACGTAAACGCAAAGAGACCGATGACGAACGATGGTGGTGCCGCTACGACGTGAAGCTGTCCAAGGTGGCACTAATGAAGATTAACTTAGTAAGGCCGTTTAAGCTGTCGTTCACAGAACCTATCCTCTGGTTCTTCAACATCTGGTACGCATGCTTAAGCTGTGGTCTGATGATCTCTTCACTAACTCTTCATCCTAGGATCTCCCTCATATACGGGATTCTGTACTTGTGTTTCGTCGCCTATCCGATCGTCTTCTCCGAGCATCGCGGCTGGGGTCCCGGCATCTCTGGCCTAGCTTTCGTGGGCATTGGTACTGGCACTATGATTGCCATCCTTGCTGAGCCGTTCTGGCGTAAGATCATCAACTCTCATCCAAAGGACCCCAGGACCGGCCGAGTACCCCCAGAAGCAACCGCGCGTGTCATGATCATTGGTGCGATCCTTGTCCCTATTGGCCAACTAGTCTTCAGTTGGACTTGTCTTCCAGCCACAATCCATTGGGCTATCCCCATCGCCTTTGGCATTCCCTTCGGCATGGGCAACTCGCTCAGCTTCATATATGGCTCCAATTACCTAGCTGGTGCCTATGGCATATATGCTGCTTCGGCGTTGGCAGGAAACGCCGTGACGCGTAGCTTCTTCGGCGGCACTCTCCCCCTGGCTGGCCCGTCCATGTACGCCGCCCTTACGCCGCAATGGGCCGGTACCCTGCTCGGTCTGATGGAAGCAGCCATGATCCCAATTCCCATCATATTTTACCGGTACGGCGAGAGGATTCGCGCCAGGAGTTCCGTCATCCGACAAATGCGCGAGGATCAGGAGAAGAACGAGCGCCGGGCCGCGCGGACGCAGAGGCGGAGAGCGAGAGCGCGGGACGACGAAGAGAAGAGTCGCGAGCCAACGTTGATGAAGGAAGTTGGAGAGAAGCTCGTGTCGGGAGACTTAGAAAAAGGTGCTCCTGGGCCGAGCGTCGCTGATACGCCAACATGGGCGAAGGATGAGTCGGCCGTGTGATGCGGCACCCTACGGTATGGCTTTAGATATTGTGATCTAGGTTGGGATAAATTTCACATAGATGGGACCATGAATTAGATGGATAAGTTGAACATATTAGTATCTAGTCAGGTGTTTGCTAGCTACAAAAGTCCTTCCATATCATATTATCCATTCGACCCATCCGGTCATAGATCCCTAGACACACTATGGATAGCAAGCAAGCAAAGTACACATCTTGACCAACTATCGTGAGAAAAGAGACAATCTATCTCCAAAAGCAATGGTTAGTCATCCTTACACCCCCTGTCCCGGCTTATCATCTGTCCAATGATCACGGCGGGGGATGTCGCTATTTTGTTTATCTTCCATGTTCCTCCAACGATCGGTAGGGATTCATATGACATCCACGGCCCCGGGTGTAACGCTGGAACACCTCGACTTGCAGCACCTTAAATCCTTTGGTACGCTGACAATATTTAGGGAGATCGAGACGATGTGACACCGTTCCTTATCTTTTGGGGCCCCTGGTCCAATTGCTCACACCGCTCGCTACCCAGTTATAGATTTCGCCCACGCATCTTATGTAGGGGTATGTACCAGCCAGATCTTACAAGATATGATTCTTAAAATCCCGCTGTGGTTCTTACGCGCATCCTTTCCTGCATATCCTCGATTCCTGCCTCATACTTCTGGTTCACGCCAACGAGGAGTAGGTCAACGCGATGCTTAAACAGACCTTCACCGGCACATGGCTACCGGCATGGGTGCCGGAGTCAACGTTGACTGTATCGTTTTTGTTGGTTATCTGCTCAATTGTTCAATCGGCTGTAAGCGATGTTCCTAAGCCCCAGTTAATCGCTAGCCCAAGTCGCTGATGCTCTCTCGAAAAAGACTGGAGGTTATGATGGCAGTATGCTTAATGGACTTAACATCTTGCCAGTTTACATCGACTATTTCGAGCTGAGCCCGCCGACGACTGGGCTGAACACGGCAAGCGTGTTCATCGGAAGTACTTTCGGGACTCTAGTCTCCGGCGTGATGACCGATAAGCTCGGCCGTCGGCCGGCTATCTTCTGGTCTTCCGTCGTGACGCTGATCGGTATCGTCATCCAGACTGCTGCCCAGAACATTGCTATGTTCGTTATTGGTCGCATCATCCTCGGTTTTGGAAGCGCTATTTCGGGCGTTTCTTCAGGCGTCTACCTCTCCGAGGCTTTTCCTAGTCGGTGGCGTGCCTGGGGTGTCGGGTTACTGAATGATTTTTACTAGTGAGGAGCCATGCTAGTAGAATCCATGATGACTTCGGTTCTATTGAAACTGACTCCTTTCCTCTAGCGTTGGCGCCCTCATTGCGGCCGGGATCACTCTCGGAACTGGGCAATGGCAATCGACGGTAAGGACATCGCTTCTATTTACTAGCCAGACATATGCCTTGTGACTAAATAGGGGTTCATGAAGCTGATCGAATTTCAAGTGGGCCTGGCGACTACCATCGCTACTTCAGGGAATCTTCTCAATACTATGCATCGTCATCCTACCTTTCGTGTAAGTCCTGAGGCCTCCTATGATTTCTATCAGCCTATAGTCCTGACTGGTAGATAGGCCTGAGTCGCCGAGGTGGTTAGTGCATGAAGGACACTTCGAGCATGGGCGGATCGCAGTGGCGCAGACCAACTCAAACGGGAACCTATCAGACCCTGTCGCTGTCGCCGTGTACAAGGAGATTCTCGACGCTCTCGAGTGGGAGAAGAAAGAAGGCCGGACGATGAGCCCGAAGGAGATCATCAAGACCCCGACTGCGAGGAAGCGCCTCCTTATCGGTATGTCTGCGGGGCCGTTCTCCTGCATTGCCGGCAACATCATCGCCTCGTACTACTTAGGCGACGAGCTAAAAACCGCCGGCATTACGGACGCGAACGACCAGCTGAAGGCCAACGTCGTGTTGAACGTTTGGTGTCTTGCGTGCGCCCTTTTCGGTACTCAGTTAGCGGCTTCATGGGGTCGCAAGCCGACTGCTCTCGTCTCGGAGATTCTTCTCGTTATCTGCCTCTTCATTATTGGCGGACTCTCTAAGATGTATGCTGATGATCCAGACCACGCATCGGACAGTCTCATCTACGGTAACGTCGCCGTCATGTTCCTCTTCCAAGGGTTTTACTCTGTAGCCTGGACACCGCTGCTCTATCTGTATCCCCCTGAAGTATTCTCGTATTCAATTCGGGCCAATGGCCTTGCTTTTTCAACGCTGGCACTGAATCTTCTCGCGTAAGCCACCAATTCTGCGTCCACGAGTATCATTCAGTATATTAATCAGTGTTCTTAGATGTGTATTCGTTTTCATCATGCCCATCGGTATTAACAACATCGGATGGAGAATGTACATGGTCAACGGGTCGTGGGATATTGTCATCGCTGTACTTATCGTGAGTATTCACCTCCCGCAGCTTAAATCCTCTTATGTCGCTGACCTCTCTTCTTTTCTAGGCGGTCTTCTGGGTTGAGACGAAGGGCAAAACACTGGAAGAGATAGATGCGCTTTTCGAGGGCGAAAAACACTCCTCCGTACCCGACGTGGAGCAAGTTCGCACTGGACAAGTCGAGCTTGACGTCGGCGCGATTGAACAGCAACTGCAGGCTGATATAAAGAGTGGATAGTCCTGGTCCTACTCACACTTGTTAAAGGGCTCCCACTTGAAGTAGAATACAGCCCCTGAGCTGAGCAATGACTCGGGGTCTGGTCAGCTGACTCCCTAGGTAGATTCAGATGGCCTGTTCGCCACACATAGGTTCATATAGGTACTATAGACCATCATGAACAAATCCTTCTGCCTTCGAGCTGAATGAGCTCTAAGGTTCACTGTCCAATTCATTAGTAATAATACTCTGCTAGGTAAATAGAAATACATCTTCGCCATTAAATCTAGAACAATGCCTAGCCCACTACTCGTGATAGAGTAGCATCACATAAGCTCCTAAGAAGCCTAATAGCTTGCCAAGTCTTAGAATTGGAGAAATATTGACATTCTTAGAATTGCAAGCTCATGCCTAACCCATCGACGTTGCAACGGGGCGGCTTTCACTACCTCAACTAGGAAAACCATTCTTTCTCCGAGGACTAAACGAGACTCTTCTCCTCCCTTACCCCAGTCGACGGTGACGAATGTGACGGGGGCTAATATCGCGATGCGGAGAAATTGCCCTGGGGTTGCGGGGTCAATTACCACGAAGGTACGGCTTGGCGGACGACGTATATAAACCTCGGGCGGCTGGGACGTTGCGCACCGAGACCGTCGCGTCGGTGTCGTGCATACATACCTCCTGAGTTACAGCACACCGTCACACAACATGCTCGGTCTGAACCTGTGGCTCTCGAGCCGCCTCCTGCTGCTAAGTGCTGTTGTAGCGCAGGCCAAGTATATCGTCCCAGGCGCGAGATGGCGCGATACAGACGGCAATCTGGTCAATGCTCACGCGGGCAGTGTCATCCTGGACAATGGGACGTTCTGGTGGTTTGGCGAGTACAAGGTTGAAGGACAGGAAGAGGGAGGAGGTGTCTCGGTTTATAGCTCCAAAGACTTGGCTACTTGGCAGTCTCACGGCCTGGCTTTAGGTGAGTTCCGTTGAGATGGAGCGAAAGAGAGAGGTTTGGAACCGATAGGCTGACTAGTATTATCAGAGCCCGTTGTAGGACACTCTTATATCTCCCCCCAGAACATCATCCAGCGGCCTAAGGTTGTGCATAGCGCGTCCACAGGCAAATACCACGTGCGTTACCCCCGATCCCTTTACTGTCTGTCTATCGATGCTGATCAGACGTAGATGTGGTGGCATGCCGACAACTCTAGCTACGGACTTCTACTCCAAGGGCTCGCGACTGCGGATACGATTGCCGGGCCATATGAATTTGTGAGCGCTACGGCACCGCTCGGCAACTGGTCTCAGGATTTCGGCATGTTCACCGACTACAAGGACGGCAGAACTTATGCCTTGTATTCGAACGGCGACAGGGTGGAAGGACGAGACGTGTATCTAACTTCGTATAACGAGGAGGTTTCGGGGCTTGACGAGGTAGTCCACCGCTTTGATAAGTACGATCTTGAAGCGCCGACGATCATCCAGACAGATACGAGCTACTACGCCCTGATGAGCCACAAAACGGGATACAGGCCCAACAGTGAGAGTCTCTTCGCCTATCTAATGAGATAACTGCTGATTATGCTCTTCAGATGTCGTTGCATTCCGCGCAGATAGCTTGAGCGGACCTTGGTCGCAGCCTTGGATTGTTGCACCACTCAACACCCGTACTTTCAACTCCCAATCTGGGTTCACTCTGAGAATAAAGGGCTGTAATAAGACGACTTATCTATATCTAGGTGATCAGGTAAGCGATCCCTCCGTGGAGGCAGATACCAAGATACCATGGCTCAGTGACTTATCGGTACTAGTGGGATAGCAACAGCCTCTGGGAGTCTCGGTATATTTGGCTACCAATGAATATCGACGATAGTAAGAAAACGCTTGACGTGGAGTGGCACGATATATATGACCTCGACGTGTATGCATTGCCGATTTTTTTCTCATGGGCATCCAAGAGTGCTGACGAAAGATACTAGGAAAACGGCCAACTGGAAGCCCGTGCAAGGGAAAGAATACCACGCGAAAGATGCGACTACGAATGGGAACGCATTCAAGCAAGAAGCTGTGGGTTTCTCTAAATTTGAAATACGGTTGGCCTCGCTAACAATACACGCGTTGTAGAACTTTGCTAGCGGTGGCGTAATAGTGACTCGCATTGAAGGCAACGACAGCACAGTCACCTTCGATGGAATTGAGGGGACGGGAAAGCCTCAATGGGTTTCGTTCTACTATCAGAGTGAGTAGCTTGAATCAACCTCTATGGTACTTCTGTCCTAACAATGATAGACGCCGATGATATGGGTTTTGGGGACCAACGTAAGTCCAAGTAAACCCTTTATCATGATCATTCAACTACTAACGAAATCTTAACAGCTGGCGGCTCACCAGACCGTATTGGTGGGTCATGGCAGCTCCGCCGCATCAGCAGCGTCGTCGTGAACGGGGACACCGAAAACATCGAGACGCTGTTCCAAAGAGATACACACAAGGGCATCATCCTCTCGACACCGCTTCAGTTGACCTTGAATGAAGGATCCAATAATACTATCACCGTTGGAGGACTATACAATGGGTTCTACTACAAGGGTGCCGATCTCGACAAAATCGTGGTTTATCCCCCTGAGAGTTAGAAATCTTTAGTTTATTGAAGAACAGTCATATTGAACATTGATTTAATCCATCTTGTGCTTGAAGAGAATTCCATTCTAGTAGCCTATACCAGGTATTGTAACGAAAGTGTTGAGCTAAACATTCAGTCTCTGTCAAATACTCAGGTGGATTTGACGATGACTCCTCATACTTCTTTCGGAGAAACGGCCTCGGGTTCTCGCTCAGGTACGAGTTTTCATTGTAGCTCTTGGACAAGACGACGGTGACGGAGGGGACGTCCCGCCTGGCAAGTGATAGGAGTTTTGATCTGATTTGGCTGAACTCTCATAGTCCAGATGTGTCTTTGATGGTAAGACTGGAAAATCGATTGTTGAAGCCGTTAAAGTCTCCCAGACAGCGTCAAGAATCGATATGAAGGATGCGTGGCGCCGGTTACTTGTGTAATCCCCGTGCGAATGCCTTTCAAACTAGGTATTCAGTGCACGCCCATCTAGCTTCGATAGCACGGTCGAATTGCTTGTCTAGAGCCTTGCGGGCGTCGGCTTTCAGCTGGTAATTGGTGATGGCCTTCTCTATTTGGCTAAAGTCGGAGACTAGAATGATGTATTTAGACGTCGTGATTGTTTTTTGACGAATTCGCATTTGCTGCGGCACGGGCTTCCTTGCGGGCTTTGCCCTTCAACCTCGTGCCTACCATCAGCGGTGAGATTGGCGATATGATCTAGTACCCGGACTTAATTGCATTCTCAGTTAGCCGCCCGCAATGGCTTCCGTGTCATCTTTATATTACTTGTAGGTCGTAAGAATATCGTTGAGTACAGGAGTGGGGTGGTAGTTAACACGTGGCTCATCGATCTTCGAGATGAACAGTAGTTGGCGACTGCGGAGGAAGAGAGCTAAGTGAGGTAGTGGTCCGGAGAAAATAAACCACGGAGACAGTAGAGATTAGGCTTTGAATAGCGGTGAACCCTAGGCTGAAGGGTGCTCGAGTGCTTGGTGAGTAGATACTCATTAGCAGTTGCCGAGCCGCCGTTGAATTGTTGCTGAATCGTTGTTGAGCTGTTGTTGAGTACCAGAGGTATATATATAGGTACCTACCTAGTATATATATATGTCTTTCCATACGCCTATATCACAATATGGAGTACCCCTTAGATGGTTAACTAGGATGGCCTTTGGTCAGTCGAGTATATGCGCCTGACCGGCAATTAACAAGAGGCCCTAGGCACTATTATTATCTCTATGTCTATAGGCCCTCATCAAAAGTACACAGCCTCGAAACACCATCACATCCATAGGTAACTACTTTCGGAGAAAACCGTACTGAGACTGAACATAGTTCAGTTTTATGATCTTCCTCTTTGTTATCTACACTCGGATTGTCTCCTAATTGTCTACGTTAAGGCCTAGAGCAACTTGAGCCAATATTATTTCCACCTTAGATAGCCTAGTCTTGCTCCATAACAGGACTGATAATATAGGTCTTCCTTTCCCTTCTTACTGTGGTTATAGAACTTTCATCTAGTAATAATAGAATGGAAGAATTCGTAAGATATATGATATCTGTAGAAATAACTACTCCTGGAGAGGGTCAGTGACAATAGTTTCCAGCAACAGCAGCAAATAACAACAAAAACACATTCAACACAACAACACCTACACGCACAACACCTACACCTAAACAGCAACAGCAACAACAGCAATAATAGTAACTATAACCCCGCTACGGTTGATTGCCTGATAATAACAGCTTACATGGGTCACCTAGTTTAATTAGTAGTATATTGTAAGGAGGTAAAGGGGTATTCCGGCTTAGTGAATTTGGTGATAAATCGAATCTGGAGTAATAGATCATAGGTTAGGAAAGTGATGAGTAGTACTTGAGTAACGCGGTATGTCCAAGTTCTAAGATTTAATTGACCGCAGCTGGTACATTACTCGTCAGAGACTGCAACGTTGTGAGAGGTCAATAATCTCATGTAGGATTACTTCTACCATCCTTAGAGTCAAGTGTCAGCTACGAAGTCGATTCTCATTCCTTAGCCCGCTCTCAACTTGCATCTGAGTTTATTCATCCTTCTAGATTCGCCTGGTTCCGGATAATCAGAAAGCAGGTAGAGCGTGGCTTCGCCTACCTAATTATCGAATGAGATTATGTTCTATGTACGATTGGAGACTAGATGGGCGTCACCTCCTTAAATTGTCACATATGCATCTGTGGCGGTTGGGGTCGTTAATTCCGCTGTCAGCATCATATATTGTCGATTTAGTTCGAAGAGTCATCGCGTAATTACGTCTAAGCTCCACGTCGTAATTCGTCGGTGTTAAATGAGTTGGCATCGGCGATATATCATGCCATCGGATTTTACCTACCGTCATTGATAGTCTTGTCGCAGATCGATCGTTTCCGTCTGGATATATAACTAGGGACGGCGTCGCGGACTGGAGTAGCTCTGCTAGTATTTCTTCCTTCCCATTCACATAATTCTAACACTATACCACACCTCTACCTTCAAAATGTCTTCTCCCGTGTGGTTCATCACAGGCGCCTCCAACGGCTTTGGTCTACTCCTCTGCCTCCGAGCTCTAAAGGCGGGCCACCGCGTCGTAGGCTCGGTCCGTAGCAAGACCAAGGCCGCGGACGCAGTGAACCAGATAGAATCAGCGGGCGGCGAGGTCATCGAGCTAGACCTGAACGAGTCCAAGGCGAGCATCGACAGCAAGATCAAGGTGCTCGGCCCGATCGACTACCTCGTCAACAACGCGGGCTTCTTCGTCCTCGGCGCCGTCGAGCAGGTCACGTAAGCAAGATTACCCCTACCTACCTCCTACTTTAATGATACCATACTCTATCGCTGGAACTTAGGAGAAGAAGAGTAGAAGCTAACACCCCCCCCAACAGCGAAAAAGAAGCTCAACTACAACTCCAAACCAACTTCTTCGGGCCTCTCTACGTGATCCAAGCCGCGCTGGAGGGTATGCGGTCGCGGCGAACCGGGACCATAGTGAACCTAAGCAGCATAGCAGCGCAGGACCCGCAACCCACGAGCGGGCTATACGCAGCATCGAAAGCAGCTCTAGAAGCCGCATCCGCGTCTCTAGCCGTCGAAGTAGCGCCATTCAACGTGCGGGTCCTAATCGTCGAGCCGGGGGCCTTCCGCACCAACTTCCTAGCGGCGCTAAGCCTGCCGGAGGCCCCGCTGCCAGCGGCGTACGACGGCACACCGACGACGGCAGTCAAGGAACTGTTCCTGACCAAGGATGGACAGCAGGTGGGCGACCCGCAGAAGGGCGTGGACCGCATCTACGAGGCCGTGGCCGGCGAGGGCATGGCGGGGCATCTGAAGGGCAAGGTGAACCGCCTGGTGATCGGGCGAGACGCGCTGAACCGCATACGGAAGGCCAACGACAAGTTCATGGCAGACCTAGCGTTGCAGGAGGAAGTTACTGTTAGCACTGACTATTGACGCGTTGATTGTGGTTCAATGTCGACGATGGTAGTTGTGGAGGTTTGGGCTTGAGAAAAATAAACCCCTACCAAGAATGTCTTAGCAAAATCTAAAGGCAGAGTAAATATACCCATTTGAAGTTAGTGCGCCTCATTGTCTAATGTATACCGGTAGGTAAGCTCTTCTACTTGTGTGCAAGTCTCAAGTAACACTTTATTTGTACCCGGCAACTTGAATGATGATAGGAGGGGTCCTGGGGGGAAGTAAGGTATAGGAGAGAATGAGATGCTTTAGTTATTATAGTATGAATACCTGTAAGTCTAGTACATGTATAGCAATCGTAGCCTTCATAATCAGAACACGCGTAGATGCTTCAGACTGGATATGATGACAAGCTAAAAAGTCCTTATTAAAAGAGATACACGAGTAGTGGGATGACTCGATAAACAACTGCAAGACAAGACCCATCTATCATCTTCAACATGCCCCTTAAAACGCCCCTTGAGCTGAAATCTGTGTCTAGCCGCGAAAACAAACAAACATGCGACATCGGGTGAATGCGCAGAACTCCATGTACGGCTTTGACCAAAGCTGCTATGCCCTATCCCCATGATCGGTGTATGTACCTATGCGAGTATATATGCGAACGAAGCCATCCAGGAACCGAAACGACGTATCGCAAACCAACGACTGTATGTCATGTTAGGAGGGCGACGATGGCCCTGATCTAATCTGTATGCCCAACCCCAGAAAAACGCACTTTGACGGCGCATCCGTTGTACTTGCCCTAAATGATGCCCTCCAAATTCCAGTCTTCCTTCTGTGCTCTTTCTAGCACTTGGTGACCCTTCTCTGTGAGGTCCGGCGTGCCGCGTTTGTCGGTGGCTTGATCAAAGAAGATCGGTTTCCAGGTTTCGTTCTTGCGTTCCCGTTCTCTGGCCTTCTCCCGCTGTTTCTCTTCGAGCTCGACCTTGACGTTGGTAGCCTTCGAGAATTGCTTTGCCATTATAGCTTGGGTCACGCCATCCCACAGCGTCAAAGACTCGTTCTCCGCTTGTTTCTCTTTCGGCGGTAATGACTTCGGGGCCACGGCAAGAGGGTTTAGATCGATTATGGTGATTTGCTTTTCCGGGGGATGCGAATCCTGCAATAGTAGTCGTTAACACACTATCCTAGAGGTCTTGTAGGATGGAAGAAAGGAGAACTTACTAGTGGTTTTGGACCCAAACTGAAGACAACTCTATCCTTCCATACACCACCGAGTCTTGCCACAACATCTGCGTCGGGCACATCCTTGATGCGCACCTTGTCATCTTTCTCTGGATCGTACTTGAAGATTACACCCTCGACCTTATTCTGTGCACGACCTAGCCATCCCTCCTCGATGTAGTGTAGAATCGCTTTTAACTTCGTCTGAGGACATGTGACGTAAGCGTAATCACCGACGCTGACGCTCAAGCTACCGCGCAAGATTCCGCCGAGGTGTGCCGCAGGATGCTTCAACTGGTATGTTTCATTGTCCCTCTTCTCAAGGGTAATGAATATTCCGAGGTTGTGCTCTCCAGGTGACACCTTGATAGCGGTGCCGGTGAACTTGGCGCTGATCTGATCGAACCCTCTCGCGTGTAAACCCTTCTCGGGACAGCTAACGTAGAAAGCACTGACGGGTGGATGATGAGATGTTTGTTCGGTTAAGTATGATATCCGAACAGTAGGGCCAGTTGGTTTTGTTGCTGTCTGAGAGACGGATACGGTAGACGCAGTACGCGGATCACCACCGTTTTTAGACGACTTGACTGACGACGAGCTGCTGGCACTTCCACTGCCAGAAGCAATCAAGCTCTTGGTGTCAATCCGTGGCGCATTGTCTTCGGCTTCCCAGTTGCAGCGGAAGAATTCACCCAAACAAGAGTTGTACGGCTTGCATGGCTTTCCCTTCACATATTTCAAATCCTTGGTAAACCAGAAGCGTAGCACCTCGAGCATACGATCCAGGGGTTCGTCGGACGTTCCTATCGCGGCGAAAGCGCTGGGATTGTCGAGGTAATTCCAATATTCGAGATTGGGAGTCGGTTCGAGAAGCTGGGACGGAAGAGAGAAACGCACGGCCGCAAGATCTGCGACACCTATGAACCTGAAGTGTAGAGGACATGTCAGCCGACCTGCTGCTTCCGCGAGGCGTGAATAATCGTCGAAGATGGTGAAGGGGTCATCTCGCGCTTTATCTAGAGGCAACTCCGATGACGGGCGGAGACTCGACGGTAGCGGTGAGATGCTCGCCCCTTTCTCTAGTGATAGCAAAAGAAAGGGGGAATTAACGACGACTACGACTACTTACTTTCGCAAGATAGAGATGAAGGTCCTGAGCTTCGATCCTTCATTTTGAGGGACGTCCTCGTCGATATGTGCACTTGGTGGAGGGGCGGTAGACATAGTGATGGTGATGATGCTTCGGAATGATTCTTACTCTAACAAGTTTGACGATATGAATGGTTGATCAAGAAAATGTAGAAAGCCTACAGCGGCCAAGGGACCCCAGACGGGATGACCAGCTTGTACTCGCGTCTAGGAAATTGGCGCAAGAAGATGACGATGATATATGTATGGTGGATTTGGGTGTTTGTGTTAGTGAAAGTTGGATCTGGATCTAGTTCTGGTTCTGGTTCTGGCGTTGGAGATTAGCAGGTCGAGGGACTTGAAGGTGGGTATGTCGGCGTCGGGCAGGTTGCATCGATGAATAGGTGGGTGACGTTAGCGCGATCGATAAGGGCGTTTGGAGGGCAAGGGGTACATATGCCGGTACGTGGAGAGGACGGATAGATAAGAGCCGACCAGCGGGAGGTACTGTATTATATATGCGTCTGATGTACAATCTCCATTACCTGCCTAAGTACCTGCCTTCGTACCTTAGGTAGCGTCGCACAAGGCGACTTCCCGCCCTCTCAGCTTCCCTTCTACTCGGAGTTTACGGCATCAAAGTTTAAGGGCCAATCTATTTCGGTCTATGCCGCGTCTTATACTTCGCGGCTTGGAGTTTGATATTGAGATGATTCGAGATTTTGTAACTTTAAGCTTACCGCGCAGTATGCAAATGTCCCCTGACACGGAGAACCTGCAACGCAATTTAGAGCGAGGCGTGCGCTAATGTCTTGTTATACTTGAACCGGGTTTAGGTCCTGCATGAACCAATCATTTGACCACGAGTTCCGAATACTGCAACTCCATTGCTTACTACCGACAATGAAAATTGTCAAGTGTATTGCATCTCGGCACCTGATGCTGTGTTAGTGACCCTCGAGTTTGATTCTGCTCGGTATTCCATCGAGAAAACGTGACTCCGGTAGCGCATTGCGTTTATTAGGTATCACTTATTAAGATGACGTCATTGCTGTCGAAGCTCTTGGTGGGTTCTGATATTCCAACTAGATGTGCCTAGGAACAACTAAAGAGATCTAGTCTCTTAGTTTTATTTTAGGCAAATCATTAACCGATAATATTCTTCTTTCATGTTAAGGAGTATGTCTTTATACTAGGCAGGTACCTCTTACTGTGCAACTGGTAACACTGTCTTACACGGATGAGTAAGGTAAGTGATGATAGTGATATTTTAGGTATGTCTTATATAAGGGGGTGTACTCAATGTCTTCTTCTCTTGATATAATTAATTTACGACAGCCTCTCATATGAACCGACATTCATCTCAACCGAAATTATGAAAACTTCATTCGATGAGGTCCCCTATCCTTCATTAACCTCGAAAGACAACTACTAAATTGCAAACAGCATCCTCTCGGAAAACCGAAACGGCTGCACCATGGCAATAAGAAATTCGACAGTACTGGCTCACGGCGTCAGATTTGCTAGTCACTTTGCTCAAGTATCAGAGTAGCGCAAAAAAGGGCAACTTACACAAGAGACGACACCATCGCCACGACCGGCGGTCTAAGCCCTACCCAAGTGCCGTCCCAATGAGGACTAACAGCATGGCACGCCACCACCAGCAAAACCAACGTGATCAGGGCGAGAACAGCATCGTTGATAGCGAACTGCGCGCGCAGCTTGTCCCTGAAATCTCTCTTCGACCCCTCGGCTCCGCGGCCAGAAGGGGGGAAGAATACACAGTTGAAGATGCTGGCGGCGAGAGCAAAGACGTTCCAGACCAGTATGATCCAGCAGAAGTCGAACAGCAGCTTGTGGATGCGAATGTTCCAACCTTCGCCGACGTCCTTGTTCGCCTTGTCGATAGTGCAAGCGGCGAAGATAGTGTTGAAGAGCCGGCAGAAGACGATAAGCGGCAAGCCGACCCAGTAGCTTCTCTTTGGAGGCGACTCGATCACGGTATTCCCCAACGAATTGGTTGGACGGCGCGTACTAGCATGACCTAGGAGCGGTTCCCGGTCTTCTGCAAAAGGAGAGCGGCTGCTTGGCGCGGGAACGGCAGCGGACGGCCGGTTTTGATAACCAATCATGACCGAGCTAAGGCATTTAGCATTGTCAGGATCCCTCGGGGCGTATGAAGAAACCCTTAAGGGAGACTCGATAGGCGGACGTGAAGACTGCATGACAGCTATCCGCCTAGTTACTGAAGAATATAGTCGCAATGCTCGATATACTGCGATTGTTTGGGTCTATCGATTCTCCGTTTAAGAGAGCCTTGATTGGAAGTACACACGATCGCATTCTTTTCCCTAAGCTCTCTTGAGCTGTGCAGGCGATCGTCGCACCTGGACGCGCAACCCGCCCCTGAACACCAATCGGCAAGGTGCGGGGGAAAGACGAGATTAGGCATCAGGATAGTGGCCAATTATCTGCAGCTTATCCTTAAGACCATACCTGGGCAGACTGGAAACTGTTTCCAGTCTCAATGTGCACGCGTCGTATATAGTAGAACATGAGTTCGACGGTATTGATGAAAAGGCTTCGGGAAGAGAAAATACGAAGAAAGTTATTTGATACGAATAATATGTCCCAGCAATGAATATCAAGATCGAAAGATATTATCTACGTTGGGCAAACCCTGTGCTTTCAGACTCCCCAGTCAACTTAACTGAAGTGGATATGGTCGATCGATCAATAGGTCTTTTCATTCAGGGCTGGAACTCGACGTAATCGCAGCAACGGGTAGCCCATCTGCGATGACCAGCATGGAAGTACAAGGGGACGCGAGTAAGGCGATTCTAACTGACGACACGTAGGGAACCCTGATCTTGGGTTAGAAAGCATCCTCATTAACGACTATAGGAGGATAGGTTGTAATGGAGTTTGATATGACCTTCCTTCGTACGCCCCGGCGACTGGCTTAGCGATACTCAATGATTACGGCCCCCACACGTCGTCGTTTGTGGTTGTGTTAGAGGGTAGGTCTGGGGATGACTCTGACCCAAACAAGCTGTTGGTCAAAGCCCAAATACAGACGGCAGGGATTGAAGAACGATGGTTGCTAGAGGACTTATCTACGTCTATAGATAATGACGCAATGAGTAACAAATGGAGCGCGGCTCTGTTCGAGCATGTCTAATGCGGCCGGTCCCGGTTGAAGGCAACCGTGCTAATGCGGTGCGGATAGGGTATTGTCCAATGGCCGGGAGCCAAGGTCCGGGTCAGCAGAACAATCATGCATTAGAGCACTGTAGTGCTCTGGGTACTATCGAGCCGAGCCGCATCACTTTCAAGATGCCTAGCCGCGTCTCGATATCGGCAACTGGTCACTGGTGGCTGTGTTTCTCCTCCAGATTGTTCGCCACGATATCTCCCCCATCATCAGCTAGCTAGGGAAGAACTTCCTATTGAGTCTGGCTGGCCCTGTACGATTCTCGTTACATGAAATGTTTTGATGACATTCAAAGCATAGCGTAACCTGGGTGATTGACCAAAACGATGGGTCGATCTGGATACGAGACTACACACTTATGGTCAGCTGAAGAGTCCGAAACGCCATATTCGATTTGTTCCGCGGATACACCAGAAGTCGAGGAGGATCATCTGTTATTTGAGTTGAAGGATTCGTTCCTGCAGATGGCCATGGCGGCATACATGCAGGCTGGGGGCCGTAAGCTGAATTGCGACCACATCCAAGAAATCGAGAGCACAGAAACACCCTTTGAACAAGTTGACGGGGAGGGTGATGCAAGTGCCCGTCCGCGGAAACGTGGTCGCCTTTCAGACAATGCCTCAACTACAACTGGGGAAAAGCAAAGCCAGAGAGCTCTTCCAAGACGGCGACAGCAGGACCGCAGACTATGGCTTGCCTGTCCGTTTGCAAAGAAGGACCCGGTCCAATATCGTAGTTGCTACGGGTATTTCCTGGGTAGGGTCCGCGATGTTAAACAGCACCTAACCCGTTGTCATCGCAAGCCGATATACTGTCCGGTCTGCAACGAAACGTTCGAAGACGAAGACGAGAAGGATTCTCATATTAGGGCAAGGAGCTGTACTCCCCGACCCTCTGTCGTAATAGAAGGCATTTCGGAGAAGCAGAAAAGGGAGCTCAGTCATAGGGTATCATCTAAAATGCCAGAGGACCAGCAGTGGTTTGCTGTTTTCGACACACTATTCTTTCCGCATCCGCGCCCAAGGACACCCTACCGTGATAGAGAGCTGTCCGAGGACCTATGCGTTTTTCAGGACTTCATGAGCGTTCGAGGACCGGTTCTCTTGGCCGAATTGCTAGAAGCTCGAGGGATGATCACATCGAACCTTCCCCATGAAGAGAGAGACCTGGCTGCTTTCAAGGAGGAAGTACTCGGAGAGGGAATGCAACTGATCATTGACCAATGGATGAATGATACGGCGACGGCGGGTCAAAGAAGTGTTGCTCATAGTCGTCGTTCGTCGCCTACCGTGGACTCGGGCATTGCGATGGGAAACGACCATCCACAATCATCACAATCAGTATATGAGAGGCGCATGGCGAGCGATTCATTTTATGTTGGTCCCACCAGTTCGTGTCTGACTGACGAGAAACACGAGGGAGACGAGAATCGAGGCGTACTCGACGTTTTCAGCCGGACCAGAAATTCAGAGCTTGGAACGAGTACATTTCAGACCGACGATGGACGTAACCATTACTCCCAATCTGTGACAGATAACGCCAGAAAAAATCCGGAGGACGTCTCCATCAATTCCAACCAGAATCATGCGCTGGAGGCCGATCCTCTAATCGTGTCGCAGTTCACGGCACTACAGGATTACTCCGGGTCCATGATTCTGCCAGCAATTATTGAGGATTCAGATTTGCTCAGCTTCGACATGGACTGGCCACCTTGATTGGTAGTCTCAGTTCGTCTGACCACTAGTCTTGAGTGCCTATTCGTTATCCTATGAATTAGGATGATCTATGCACAGGTAGAGTAGGCCGTATCTCATGATAGGAGCTCTTGTGCCTGCGGGGCCATTGATGCGGTTTCGCTTATTGAGGTTGCCGTTCTGCGTCTCATTCAAGGGAGTACACGCCAATCCGCACTGGGGTGAGTACATATAATTGAGATCTAGGAGGCCTGGGTTAATAGGGTGCTGACATCTGAGCACAGATTTAGTGATATGGCGGTACTCAGTAAACTCTGTAAGATGAGGAGTTTCCATCATGCAACCTGACGCTATGCCGACCTGCGGATGTGCTCTCTTGTGATGGTATGCTCTCGTCTGCTGCCATCACAGCACAAATCCGCCATCCCACGAGACTGTCGTGGAATATGAGCTCATCTCACTACTTAAATAGAAATACCTCATCGAGCAGCGATTGACTCTTCTGGTTGCACGGTTCAGAAAGAGGCTGAGAATTCTTCATTGACGAAGTTGGGAAATTGAAGAATAAGAATCTATTAAGCAACTCAGAAATCGGGAAATTGTGTTAGATGAAAAGGCGTACCCCGATCATGCATAAGTAGTTCCCACTATTCAACTATCAGATAGTAGGCTTTAGCGGCCTCATTGATAAGCATCGTGCTATGATGTGTCAGTGTGTCCTTTGCCTCTAATAGTCTTTAATACAAAAGAAGCTACCTGGACTAGGGGGCTACGTCTCAACAATTCCTGGTGCAGATTTTCATAAAGAGCACATTGTGGAAATGCTAAGCACTAAAGAACAATACGAGCCATACGTCACGTATCAAGCTCACTGGTGCTGAAATCAGGAGATCTTGTGGCGCTCATTACGTCCACTCCCCTGAAAATCGGGAATCGCCATCCAATAAAACAAAGCGCAGAGCGGATCAACTTCGAATACGAAACGATGCCGATGAAACTTTTATGCGCTGATAGGCGTCTGATAAAGTAGAAGTTCGATCTTAAAGCATCATCTTTCACTTCTTAATTCTATTCTTATCAACTTTTATTCGAAATGGCTAGATTTAGGCATTTTCATTGGCTGCTAGCACTTCTAGCTGTCCCTGGGGCATTCGCGTCATCAAATACACCCAGAGCGACGTGGCCGAACGGGCCTTTCGTCACCTCCGGCCGGTGGATTCAGGATGCCGGCGGCTCAACCGTCACATACGTCGGCGTGAACTGGCCCGGATCGCTCGAAACCATGCTTCCGGAAGGCCTACAATACCAGTCAATCGAATCAATCGTCTCACGGATAAAGACCTTAGGCATGAACGCTATCCGGCTTACATATGCGACCGAGATGATAGACCAGTATTACGACAACGAGGAGACTGACGTTGCAATCCAGAGAGCCCTCACGGATGCTTTGGGTCAGGATGGTGGATCGACAGTATACGATGAGATCATTGCTAATAACCCATCTTTCAACTCATCAACAACAAGACTACAAGTGAGTTGATATGCCTTCCCATCAAATTCAAGCTACGGGAAACTGATGATTCAAAGGTCTTCGATGCCATTGCAGCGGAATGTGCGAGGCAGGAGATATATGTTCATTTGGATAATCACGTCTCGAGAGCGGGTTGGTGTTGTAGTCCGCTTGACGGCAACGCATGGTGGGGAGATGAGTACTTCAACATCGATAACTGGACTCGGGGCTTATCTTTCATGGCAACTCATGTCCGCATAGCCCTATCCTCATTCACGATGAGATGGATACTGACTACATTTAGGGGAAAGCATGGTCGAATTTCATGTCAATGTCCCTACGGAACGAGCTCCGCATACCACTGAGCAATTTCACATTTGCTAGTACCTCTTACAACTGGGAGGATTGGTACACGCACATCAAGCAAGGCACGGATGCCATCCATTCTGCTAACGAAGACGTCTTGATATTTCTCTCTGGTCTGAATTCGGATCAGGACCTTAGTACCGTAGTCAACGGAACAGCACTCACACCTGGATCGGCCACCTTCAATCTGGACGACTTTTCAGGCTATGCAAATAAACTAGTACTCGAACTACATGCGTACGACAACATCCTTGGACCTGGCCCTAGTAATTGTACCGTGGTGCAGGAGGAGCTATTTAATGCCGGATTCAAGGCGCTGACCGATGATGCCAAGAACCAGTTCCCAGTCGTCCTGACTGAGTTCGGCCTGGAACAGAATGGGACAGCCGCACAAGATCCTTACATATCCTGCTTGCTAGATTACGTCCCTTCGCGAAACGCGGGATGGATGATCTGGCAATTGGGTGGGAGCTACTACATTCGCGAGGGTACCCAGGACCGAGATGAAAACTGGTCAGTATTAAACCGTCATCCCCTTATCGTCGCGGTGCATCTTCACACACTCTGGCAGGTGTCGGTTTTTATCGATGCGACTACTAACCATCATTGAATTATAGGGGTTTACTGGTCCATGACTGGTCAGATTGGAGGTCTCCGGATTTTGTTAACAGCTCCTTAACACCTGCAGTAACAAAGACATTCGAAATCAACAATAACCCTGATCCAAACGCGTCGGGCGATGGCTCTTCTGGCACGCCCGACGATGAGTCTACAGGTACGGGCCTGAAGTCCACGCTTGTTTCAGGATTATTCGATTTACCATTGCCACTCTACGCCGCATTGTTGTTTATCGGCTTGGTATTTGTGTTTTATTAGAATGGCAGCATATTTAGAAGGATAGGTATGGTTCTCAGCGTTTTAGATCTCAATGCATACGACACCGGTACGATCATCGGAACCATTCTCCAGCGTCGAACATCTTACTCCTCGCGCAATCAGTGTGTCAATTAAGTTTTATTCTCATTGTTTTCCTCGGACTGTCATTACTCCTATGGTCTACGCGTCAAACTCGAACATCGTCCTCATCTGGGCGTTCTCGTATCCCGCATAGAGAGCTAGCTGCAGCATGATCCGCGCCTTCTGCGGATTCAAGAAGCCGCCTCCGTACCCGACGGAGCCACGTGGCGCGACATAGCCATCCATCGACCGCCGCGAATAGACCACGGCCGTGCCGTTGTCCTCTACAACCTGCTGGATAACCCTTCCTCCCGGCGATGTCCATCCTCCCGCCCCCATACCGGCAAGCACAAGACCTTTCGCGCCGCTCTCGACGGCAGCCGATGGTAGAGTAGGGTTGAGGGCCTGGTGCCCGAAGAGGATGTCGACCTGAGGGAGGGTCGTGGCGTTCATCACGTCGAAGTACGGCTTCCCGCGCGGAAGTGCAGGCGCGAAGTAGAACTTGGGCTTGATGTTGATGAAAAAGCCCAGGAAGCCCTGCTCGGCCGCTCGGAAGGTGTCGAGCGAGTTGGCATTGCTCTTGGTGGTGAAGAAGGCGTTGGAGATACGATCATTCAAGACGATCATGGTGCCTCGGCCTCGGGCGTCGGGATCTGCGGCTAGCGTCACGGCCTCGAGGAGGTTGATGGGCCCGTCGGCGCTGATGGCCGTCGCGGGGCGCATGGCGCCGACGAAAACCACGGGCTTCTCGGAGCGGATGGTCAGGTCCACGAAGAACGACGACTCCTCGAGCGTGTCGGTGCCGTGCGTGATGACGACGCCCTGGCAGTACGGGCTGTCGAGCTCCTGCTGCACCTGCTGCGTCAGGTTAAGCAGGATCTCCGGCGTGATGCTCGGTGACCCGACGTTTGCTACCTGGACGCCCCGCACGTTGGACACATTCCACAGCTGTGGTACAGCGTCAATCAGGATATCGACGCCGAGGGCGCCGGCTCTGTAACCCGTCGTTTGGTCGCTCGAGCTTGCGCTGCCCGCAATTGTGCCGCCTGTTGCGAAGATGGTCACGTTAGGCAGACTCGCATTGTAGGGCCTGTCCTCCCGAACGGAAAGGTGGAACCCTGCGGGGAGGGGCACGGGTGATCCCGAAGCGACAGATATCGCGGAGATGAGAGCTAGGAACTTGAGTGACACCATCGTGATAATGACCAAAATTCAAAGGCGATGATTTGTATATATTCAGCGAGAACTCAGGTATGCGCCTTGGGTTATATACGTTGCACAGAGCCTCATGCTGTGAAGAATGTCTTATCTATGGACTTCGTACATATGTAATGCGCGATGTAATAGCAGTGATGCCGCGCCGGTCCGCGTGAAAGGCCACATGGCTATTGAGCTTGGCTCTGCACTTCGGGCAGACCTTCCTAGAATAGACAGTATTGTCGTATCGTAACCGACGGGACGGTTGAATGGCTTTGTAATGTAATGCGGGCAGCGATTAAGGAACGGCGGTGTTCTTATCTCGGATTTCTTGGAATTGCCAAGAGGCCAGGGACATCGCCATACGAATTTGGGGCCCCGGTGGCTCCCGACAAGCGGATAGCAGCATTGGCTTCGCGGAGCTATCAGCAATCGACTCCGCAGTGTTACCGGAGCGCCGGGATAATCTTGTAGCATGTAAATGCCTATCTCGGCTGGGGATTATATGCTGGCAAGATATCTCTTCCAAAAGTACTGAAATATGGCTCAATTACTTGTTTCAAATAGAGACAATGTTGAGTTCTAATTCTGATATGCTTCATTCTTGGTCGAATTCTTAAAGCGCGGGCATTTCCCTGGTACATACTAGCGAAACCACCATATATTCATGATTCAATCTATTGGTT
This sequence comes from Hypoxylon crocopeplum, assembly GCA_022578875.1. Taxonomy (NCBI): domain Eukaryota; kingdom Fungi; phylum Ascomycota; class Sordariomycetes; order Xylariales; family Hypoxylaceae; genus Hypoxylon; species Hypoxylon crocopeplum. Next base: position 77,807 of record MU399596.1, on the reverse strand, counting down.
GTTTCATTCATCCCAGTATGCTTCTCTTCATGGTCGTCAAGCCTGCTTATCCGAACTTCACACGTACTCCGCAGTGACAGTGTTGTAACGTCGACCTACTAGATATTAGCGGTGAACTACAAGCTATACGCTGTGGTGCCACATACCTTTATGTATGAGAGTGTATTCTGTCGAAGCAGACCGATCTGTGAATTGTTAGCCTCCGTTAGAGCATAGCCAATTGTGAGTAGAAGTAGACATACAAACAGCTTCGATTTGAAACTCAACGGCATAGTACATATGTCCGTCAACTCCTAACTCCTTGTCTAATTGATCATCAGGGATGTGATCGAGATTGGCTGTTACGCGACAGAGGAGCTGGACATTGCTGTTTTGAGCCAATGGTGCCTCATCAGATACTTGATCAGCGTAGACTTGCATTACCATTTCCCGACGGCGGCCGGAGGAGACAGGGCGAGAATCGATGAGCGTCTTTAGAAAAGGTGTGTCTTCAGAGACAAGTTTGCCCTGCCATTATTAGCTTGGAGGAAGTGTGGAGAGTGATGTGGTATACCTACTCTTTTAATGATCCAATGCATTGCCTCTACTCTCCAAACACCTCTGCGCCCATCGTAGTACCTTTTTGGCCGTATTGTCTGATGTTCGATATCATCAAATTCTACCCCAAGAACATATCCGTAATGCTTACGAGCTGTCCTCGCCTTGACTATGGGTACGTCGTAGTTCGTTGGATTGGCTAGAGAGAGACCTTTCATAACCGCTCCACTAACCACAGAGGTCCACGAATTTGGAGGCTGCAAGATTTCGATGTTTTTCCCCATAGACGCGTCTTCCTGGATAGCAATATGCAGCCTCTCTCTGAGATACATTGAGGAGCCGTAACCGCCGACCATAAGGATTTTTTGAATCTTGACGTTGGCCAAGGCGATCTGCTCTTTGACTAGTTGAATGATTCTCAGCACATCCGGCTCAAAGAGCATATGGAGCTCATCGGATCGGAGCGATAGACGGCCTGCTTTGTGAATGCCTAACTCTGCGTTGTAGCCCAACCCCCGAACGGGTACTGCAAAACTTTGGTCACATGCCAGGGCATTCATGGTGAATCTCCGTTTCGTCTAGTAAAATCAGTCGACACCATTACATAGTGCCAGCAATAAACAGCTGGTACTTACATTGCTCTCAAAATGCTCAAGAGCATCGTTCAATATATCTTGATTCCAACCTGCCACGTCTCTGAACCTTGATATAAGAAGTTCAGCGAAGCGGTCGTTGAGCCGGGAAGAACCGCAGAAGTCGCCAGTCCCCTCTGTTGCTTCAACGACCTCTAGAACAGGGTGAAGGGCAGTGATAGTGTAGGTGATGAGGTCTACAGTCCCACCGCCAGCATCAACTATGACAAAGGAGTCGTTGACCGTTAAATTATGCCGGCTAATTTCCTGAAGTGCAGCGATTGCCGCTGCCTCAGGCTCTGAGAGAAGAGTGGTTGAGTGGCCCTTAGGTAAGCTCGGAATCCTCTCAAAAGCTTCCAGGGTTCTCTGCTTTGCATAATCGCTCCAGATAGCAGGGACAGTCAGGATGAACTGCACTGGGGCGTATTCGAGAATCCCCGTGCCCATTTGGCGACGAATGATGTTCACAAAATGTTGAAAAAGTCCGGAAAGATAATCCGTGATATTTTGGTCAACGTTCCTAAAATTGAGAGACTTCCCAACGGCCTCAGCAGAGGATCTGAGTTTTCCCTGTCCGAGCCCACTAGAGTTCTATATCAGTCGTGTAATTCTTTCGAATCTATATATGACTTACAGTTTGAATAGGGATAGGATCTGTTGTGGTTGAGCGTCGTCTTGAATCTGAAATCCCCATTCGAATTCAGATCCTCTATCGTTCAAATATCGGAGTTTTGTCTGAACTTTCGGACTCAATACTCCTGCACCGTTCATTCTGCTACTCGGCCAGTCATTGATTAAAATATTTCGATCCGGTCGCTCACTCTGAGCCCATGCAATCCCCGAGTAAGTGGTGCCGAAGTCTATGCCAATTACGAGTCTATAGTCGTTTGCATGGCCTGTTCCGGCTCCTGGGGTTTCCATTTCTCAAATCAAGTTGTGAAGCGATCTCCTAATAAACCCCCGTTCTATGTCAGGACTGGCTTGTAGATAGTATTTTCAGCTTGACAATAAGGAATATCGTCTAATTTAAATAACTAGAAGGGATAAAGCAGTGAGTGCCAGGAGGAACTTTGAATCAATTGTTCTACCTACCTTAATGAGCGCTTTGGTACCAGTGATTCAAGTATGATCTATCTGCACGCATGCATGAAACATTGACAATGAAGAGCTAGGATTCCGGCGTATTCGCCTGACTTCATCTAGGCAGTTCCCATCATCTCATATATCCAAGGACGTTAAATTTCTTTTCGTTTCTGCATTTTAGAGTTGGCATTGTTATTGATGGGATGGTACCTACCTATGTTCCGATATGTCTTGACTACCCCTACCCAGGTACCTAGGTAGTCCTACAAACTAAATCATACCTATCAAGAGTTTCTTCTGGATAAAAATGAACGGTAGAGTTGATGCATACATCGCATATATGTTTTGATCACTGGAATATTATGGAAATCTATAGGTATAGAATGGGATCGGCAATATACATATATTTACCCACCGGTAGGTATCTGGTGGGCAGGCACCTTTCATCGACGATTCATTTTTCTCAGAAAGGAGAAGCGAGCATGTCGGCCCATAGAGGAGCATTTCAAACCAGTAACGCCAATTTCGATCATCGTGGATTGTCAGATTCGCAATGATCCCACTACTACAATGCTTGACAGACTGTTGGTGGCCATATGGAGAGGCAATACATAATGCCGCCACATTGTCGCATGTTGAAAGTCTCCTAAGAGACACAGAAGATTCCCTCGAAACAGCCCGTGAATTGCTTCGAGGGGAACGAGAGAAGAATACTGATTTGCGGCGAACCCTCGATAATATGGCCCAACAAGTGGCCGGACACGCTCAACTAGAGGAGTCTTACCTTGCATTGAAAGAGGAAAATGAATCTAACAACGGACTCAAAGGAGAGATAACAAGAATAGAAGGAGAGACACACAAGCTATTCGAAAGGATGCAACAGCTGGTTGACGAAAATAATCGGCTCCATTCTTTGGTCAAGGATAAGGATTCTCATATCTTAAGCTTACAGCCCTATCGCCGTGAATTGACGACAAATGACGCAAAAGAGGTAGTTATATTCATGGCTACCTATATCTCTTAGCTGACGCAAAGTGCAACTAAACATCCATTTAGGAATATAAAAATCTCACCCAGGGAGTGTATGATTGGGTGGAACATTGGACCGACCCTATTTTTGAGAACGGCAGAATCAAAAACCGGTCCCTTGAATATGCGAAGAACAACCCTGGAACCGTTCAGGATTTCGCTCTATACCTTTCCTCTCATGAGGATCTCTACAGCGCAACCCTACAAGATTCCGATATCGATCAGGAGATCCTCACTGCAGTCATTCTAAGGTATCTTATTCACCACGTGTTTTCAACTATCCTATATAATACTACACCTGAAGCGGTCAGAGTATTCAATACAGTTGAACAAGCCATGACTGAGAGTGTCGACCCAAAACCAGGTTAGAAAATTCTTATTTTTCTTAAGACCGAGATAATAATCAACGGTAGATACATTTGTCGTCAAATCCTGGCGAGCACAAGCATACCTCGCCATAGTTCAGCACCCAGGATTTGAGGAGCGTCGAAGTCAAGCCGTGCGTATGTTGTCAGCTCATCTAGCTCATCTACTACGTTTCATTGCAGGCGACAAAGACAAAGAGCTCTTTATAGAGACAATATCGACTGAGATTATTTACCCCACTATGAGGCTCCACGAGAAGTTCCTTACATCGACTAGTGATTTCCATTTGCACTTCAATAATCGCGATTATGCCGGGAAAATGTTCGATGGCGATGTTAACGACCTAAGGGAGCTGGATTGCATCGATATCGCCATGAATAATCGCAAATTCATTATTGATAAACTCGATCCTAAACCAGATATAGGTGATCTTCGAAAGCATCTTTATATCATATGCTCGTTCAATCCGGCCTTGATGGTTACTGAAGTTGGCCGATGGCGGTCGATGAAAGAGCCGGATCTTGTATGCAAGGAACTAATGCTGGTTGCCTGGACGTTAGAAGAGAGGCGGGAAGCGCCGAGGCTTAGGTCAGGTTGGCTCCCCAAAATAATTTCCATGTTGGACGCTCGTGGTAGACAGCGTCAAGGCTGGCTGCCATCTTGGGTTTGGCCAGCAGGTGTGCCGTCTCAGTAGTACATCAGGATTGATAGGGGAAGTAGTCGAGTCTTACCCCATAGCCTCACTACTTGTGTGGCTAAATAGCCTCTCCACGTAAACTCTCAATAAATGAAGCACCTGGGTTTCTAGACAAACGTGGACACGGGGATAAACTTCTGGAGTGATCTGTTGGGTTTGCCCAGATATGCTCCTAAGTCAATCGAGGGTCTTCCCTCGGGCATCAGGCCGAGTACCTAGTACCTACCCATAAATAGGACTATGAAATAGTTCCTAATGTACAAGACAAAATCCCAGACATTTACCATATAGTTGAGCAGGCTAAGGCAATCTGACCATCACATCATATTCAACTATCAACTTTTACGAAATCATCCATCTGCGCTCGAGCGACGTAACGAAATGTCCGACAGTCAGACAACGAAGTGCTCTGTATGTCTTGAGATCAAACAACCATCCGGGTTTCATCATACTATATTGACGGAGAAATGTAATCATTATCCTTCGACATGCCTTGACTGCATTACGTTATACGTCAACTCTCAAATTCAATCTGCCACCGCAGACCAAATTCAATGCCCCGAGTGCCAGGAGCATCTAGGCTACGTTGAAGTCCGAAAGTTTGCGGGCAAGGATTTCTTTTCTCAGTAAGTTACCCTGCAATTCTCGAGTCATATTATGTGTCCTAAGCATATCCCCCGAGTGTTTATGGTCCTTCACAAGTAACACCAATATAGGTATCAAAAACGTATAATCGATCGCCTTATCTCTCGGGTGGATAAATTTGTTTGGTGTCCCCTTGGTTGTGGAATGGGACAGATCCATTATTCGGGAGTTGACCAGCCTTTGGTATTCTGCTTCCCGTGTAAGCGCCATTTCTGCTTTCGCCACATGGTTGCTTGGCACCATGAGCATACATGTGAGGAGTACGACGCTTTCCTAGCGGATCCTCAGAACTTCCGTAGTAAAGCGCAGATTCAGAAAGCAACTGATCAAGCGCGGGAGCTTGAAAACCAGAGACTTCAGCAACAGATTGAGGCTGCTAAGGCACGATTCGCCGCAAGCCTACTAAGACAGGAAGCGGCAGCCGAGGCTCGTCGAAGAGCCCTCCAGGAACAACTAGAGCGAGAGAATAGGCTGGCCGAAGAGAGGGCGCAGGCAGCAGAAGCGAAGAGAAAAGCTCAAGAGGCTTTGCAACATCAGCTTCGACTGAGAAACGAAGAGGCTGCGACTGACAGTGTCTTCCGCAAACTTACTAAACCCTGCCCAAGTTGCAATCGTCCTATCGAGAAGAACCTGGGCTGGTGAGTACTTGATGCAAAGAATTTGTCGTACAGTCTGCTAATTTGGACCTTCTATAGTGACCATATGTTTTGTATGACCCAATCTGAATTAAAAGCCGCCGTTCCCCAAAGTTAAGGCCACTGCGCTAACACGAGTTATAACAGGTATTGTCTGTAGACATGATTTTTCGTGGAGGCGGGCTGGTTGGAAAAATCCTTAGACACCTAGGCACCTATATGGAGGGTTGGTGTAGGAGTAAAATAAGTTGAAGAGCGGGAGATGCTAGGGAGGGCTCGGGATAGAAGGCTAGACGCGCAATTGATGAGCAGACGGGATAACAGTACCTACACGTAGGTAGTAAAACAATCTGCCTCAGGATAGGTCGTTAGTGCATGAGTATGACAGTTCATTCACAGAGGCATACAATCCCGTATAGATCATAAAGTGGTTTATCGTAATAGGTACGCAAGGCATCATGAGTGGCATGTTATTATTTTCACCGTAGTAGTACTGCCACCCTGCCCTGCTCTCCAGATGCCCAACACACAGGGCCCTTGACACACTCCACGCTGTCAAAGCTGCCATTGTCAAACCTATGCCAGTTCCGACCGCCGTCGAGAGTGAAGTCGGATCCAGTCGGGCCTACCGCAAGCGCCATATCGCAACGTCCGGGAACCCATGAAGACCCAGATCGGTAACCGCCGGGGAACGTAGTAGACGGAACCCAGGTCACACCGCCGTCCTTGGACCACGCCGCAACATCCTTCGCACCCGTGGGGTACGAGTAGTTGCCACCCACAGCGATCCCGTGCTTCGCGTCACGGAACTGCACCGAGAAGACTCCTGCACCCTCGCCCCCGGCTATGGCAGCATCGGATACATCCCAGTGGTATCCGTCGCCGCTCCTGAAGACGCGGCCGGGATCCACGCCGCCCGAAGCCACATACCAGCGGCCCGCCGTCGTCGCAAGACACGTCCCGCTCGCAGCGAACCCAGCCTCACCATCCAGCGCAGGCGCCATACCAGCAGAGTCGACGACATGCCAACTAGCGCCGCCATCACGCGTCTCGAGGAGGCGAATCTTCCCATCAACAGGATCGCTCATAGCCATACCGCGCTCCGGGTTTTCAAAAGCAATGCAGTCGTAGAACGCAGCAGGCTCATCATTAGTAAAAGCCCGGACCCAAGTCGCGCCGCCGTCATCCGTAGCGTAGATGCGCGAGCTGTCGCCCTCGCCGATAGACAGGACGACGGCCCTATGCGCCGACCACGCCTCGACGTCGCGGAACTCGAGCGCCGCGTCGTCGCCCGACAGCGCCGGTCCGACGGATGCCCACGTGCGTCCGCCGTCGGTGGTGCGCAGCACGGTGCCGCTTGTGCCTGACACCCATGCGATTTTGTCGGATACGGGTGCCAGGCCGCGGAAACGCGCTGTGCTGCCTGTGGATAGGAGCTTCCAGGTCGGTTTCGGAAGGGCGGAGGATTCCCTCGTCGATAGCGAGAGCGCGGCGCCTAGGTTGGTGGCCAGCAGGAGCAGGAGGATCCAGGTTAGACGCGCCATCTCGAGTTTACGGCCGTGGAAACTGAATGAGAGAGCGAGTGAGCGACGTGGCGGCTTGTTTGGCCCCGGATCGAAGGGTGGGAGCAAGGCCCTTTAAATTAGGTAAATTACTTGCAGCTTTTAATCTTATCGTCGTCATCTTCCCGGGTCCATGGCGCTCCATACGGACCCTTGTCGCTCACTGGTTCTTTGCCGAATCGGGCAGGCGATACAACCGTTTCATCTCTTTGTCCTTGGCCTTTTATCCGCGATTTCAAGCATGAGATCCCCTAGTTACTGTACTGCTATATTGATAAACCACACAAAGAAAGAAGGGAACACAATTGGGATGTTTACTCACTACCGGTGTACAAGAGCTCACGCAGGCTAAGTGGGGTCTATTCATATATGAGTTTTTTACAGTAGGTACTATCATGTCAAGTCTTTCCCTATCCTACTCCTAAATGTAAAATATCTAGTACCTCGTGGGTACTTTACCAAGGTTACGAAAGCTCGTTTATGTCCCGTCCGTGACTCTACAAGATATGGAAGACCGGCTCTGGCGAATGCGCTCCTGGAAAGAGGTGGTTTGGAGCCGGTCTTAATTCGTGGATTGGGCTGACGCTCTACTGGACGGCGGGTAGTCCTGGTGGTAGACTCGCCTGCCTTTGTGATGTTCACTGCTGGTGCCATCCTGGCGGCAGTTTCATTATCGTAGCCTTCTAGTTGCTCACCACCAGCCGACGACTCAGATGAGGGATTGGGGGTTTCGGGGTAAATATATTTAGACACGTGTTCCTGCTCCTGCTCCTGCTCCTGCTCTTCATCACTTACGCCATACAGGTAGTACATTTCTTCTAAGGGAACCTCAATATCGGTCTGAGCCGGGTCCACATTCTCAGCTTGAAGCTGGCGCCAGATCTGCCTTACAGTCTCTAACCTATCCGGGTCAAACGGTGGTGGTATAGCTTCTGAGCATGGCCACTTCGATCGGAGATACTCCTCATAGTCTCTGATCTTGGCGTCCCCCTCCGACAATGCTATCTCGGATGGCATGGACTGCTGTAAGAAGATCACACGCGCAGGGAATGAATCTGGGTCATTGGGGAGGTCCTTAAAGCTGTTGGATCTTCTTATAATTGTTACGACGTCATCATCCGATGACATACTCATCTCGGAGTATGGGCGTTCTGGATGTCTGTTCATTTCGAAAGCAATATACTGAATGAGTCATCCAATTAGTATTAACTTGTGAGGACTCGATGGTTATTGTAGAAAGTATCCCTTGGTCTACTCAATCATCCTAGTTTTGCACAATTGGCGTACTACGTAACAATAAAGAGATTTATAGAAGTGATAACAGACATACTGCATTTCTTTGATGTCTGTTAATGCACTTCTTTGAATATTTTTAGCTTTGTTCCATTGTGTCTGGGTTAGGATACTAAATGTCTTTTACCTATTAGATAGCCTATTGCACTTGTTCAACTAAGATATGATGTTGAAAGAACATCGCTATTTACCTAGGTAAAGAATGAGAAACACCGCCGCCACTAGTTATAGCAAACTTCGAAAGCGATGTTTGGATAAGGTATACACCTGAAAGATTCAAGATTCGTTTGTTATATCTGATATCTAATGAGATATTCCGTATTCTGGTTGGGCTGGTCTACTCTGCAAAACTCACATTAACTTGTAGCGTACATGTCCGGACGTGACGGGACAAACCAAGTATGTATGTGCAAGTTGAGACATACAGGAGATAATTGAGCCGTTAGATTAACTTATTAGTGATTCGTCATCCCCTTGCGGCACTACTGATTGTGGAGATTGCGCTACATCAATAACTTACCAGATCTGTCGACTTCTCCTATTTTTATGCAGGTCCAGGCCATTCTTAATTCTCTGACCCTGAGTGAAAACCCGACTTGGCATCTTCAAAATGCCATTTTTCCACATAATAATATAAAGGTCGCGAATGCTCACGACATCGCAGCCGTGACCACTAGCCCACGTTTTGGTCGGGCTTGGCTCCGTAGCGTCCATGCTATTTATACCGCAAGGGATTCTAGCCCAGACGCTAGGGGCCTTTCACGGCTACCTGCTGCAATGTCACGATGGCGCCTGTACCGACGGCAATCTGCTGCTTAATGCGGGAGAACTTTAATGAGACGTCGAATGCGCTATACGCCGTATAATGCTAAGCGTCTAATGAAATGGGTGGCAGAGTAATTTGAGCTCTCTGCACGCAGGAACAACGATTCTGTGGCATCTTCAGATGGTGATTTTTGACTCGAGCGATAACATGCTTCACAACACGGAATATTCAATGTCTTCGTGCACAAGGGATACGAAGAAATTGACCGAGTTGTGAATCAGATCCCGAGTTTCCGGGAACGAGCCAATTAAGTCAACCGAAGACAGCGTGGGTTATGTATCGTATGCAGTGCGACGAGTCATACAACAGCAGCGCTGTGCAACAATTTTTTTTTCTTTTCTTCTCTATCTCACGAATGTGCAAGAGTGGGCGAGGTTGTGGAAATGAAAGCAGAATCTCTACTTCACACCGAGTTTTTCGATCCGCTTCGTGCGATACCGAAAAAAGTTCATCGCCATGCTACGGGTAGTATTCTACATTGACTCGCGCGTCATCAACGGTAGGCTCGGAAGTCTCGTGTTGCGAGATAAAGTGAAGATCGAATGCTCGGCAACTTCTAAGTATGCAGGTCATGGTGGTCCTGACTGTAGTTAGTGAGGCTGAATACGGAAATCTTCCACGCTACTCACAAGCGACCCCGCCGTTGCGACGAGGAATCGATCTCTCCTCTCGCGATTCCCGGCACCGTCGCATTAGTTATAGGGCTAAGGGTTCCCGAGTCCCAGTAAGCATGCAAAATTCTCCTTAGGAAATGGACTAGCGGGATCCGACGCAGCGATCAATGAAGTCATGTCGCATGGGGGACCTTTGTCAAAAGGCATGGTGAAGCGACGGTTCTACCAGTACAGACCTGCTGACCCGCATCATGCCGAGTCTGCCACTTGGGCGCGAAAGGCTGACTCGATGATCTGTGCTGTAACAGGTGAATAGCTTCAGAGGCGCAATTAGCGTCGATTTCCTTGTTGTTGAGGATACAACATAAGAGCTTACGGTGACGATGTTTGGTAACAGAAATTGGCAGGCGACCATTCACAAGTGAGCGTTTTCATTCTGCTTACAGTAGCGTGTGTAGCTCGATGCATACCTTCAATAGGTACGTTACACTTCAATATCCTATCCCCCGTCCCCCTATGTAGGCCACTGATAGTGAACTCAAGACGTCATATTATTGTAAACAATTGTATACGGACCAACGGGTTCACGTGAATTGACTCGGGAATACGAGCCAGCTAGGCAGTTACCAAAGCAGCCCAAGCTACGTGTATTCGCGCGTCTTTAGGGGCTCGGGCGAGTTCCATTCCGGTTTACTTCCACTAGTATGGAATTATTGGTTTATGGCCAGCTCTCGGATATTTCGACTTCGACGAACATGCGGGTTTCTAAGCCCGGTTTCTCATTAATAAGACCTGAAAGCCATGACATCGATTTTAGACTACGCCGCCAACACCCGTAGACCTGTCAGCTTATGCTTACTTGGCCGAGGCTCGCTGTTTAGACCTAACCATCTAGGGGTAACCAACAAGCTCGTTAACAATTAGCAATTAGAGGCGCCAACAAATTCCAGACGTCATAACGTATCATCTCGTCTTCTTTCATGGATCAGTCGGTGACAAAAAAACAAACAACAATATCATTGTGATACCCCGCATTGGCAGCACTGCATAGCGTGGTGATCGGTCGAGTCGGTTCGGGCCAGTCGGCAACTGCTGAGTTGAGTTATCGTGAAATCGACCCGACGAGAAAGGGATTTGTCTGACGCAAAGAATTGATGGTTGATGGTTGACTGTTCCCCCCGCATCTAGTTGTACAATCAAGAAGGCTGTGATCGTCGACCACTAGTCCGAACATAGCATGTGGCTTTTGTATTCCTGCCAGCAAAGCGAAAGCGATGCGGGCCAAAATGCGTGGTGACGCCCCAGTTGCTCGTAACCTCGTATTTGGTAGTTGTTTAGTGTTAGGCGCTCGATGGTAAGTCTTGTACGCATGCGTTAGGTGTAGGCAACATCCTTGCCCGGTCAGGGGTTCAGCTCCCAGCCTCATTCGGCATAAGCGTTAGCTCATCATAACCGTTCTAGGGTTTCCTATCTGGTTACTGTTTCCACTGTTCCTGCGAATCAATGGCTTTGTACTATGACGTCTCCGGGATCTTTCACTGTCCTTTGACAGTATCTGCAAAAAAGCAGTTCGTCAAAGAGATCAGCGTCTTGGTAGTGAGATGACGATCGTCAATTGTTTTCTGGGCCTTGGACTACGAAAACTACAATACATTAAGGGACGTCCGCTCGCTTCGTCTCACAAGATATGGAGAGACTTTTCGACAGACACTCCACGCCCTTAACCTAATCGTAATATCTGAGGATCTGAGCACCGTCGCTCACATCAGCGTGGATCTTGTCGTCGAACCTCATTGCCGGTTATAATCTAATAATAGTAGTATTCATCGACCCTTGAGGGCGACGACTGATCGGCATCATGCGATTCACCCTTGCTTCTCAGGCCATCGTCGGCGCCGTTGCCGTGTCGGCCTTGACTGTCCCACGCTTCATTGAGAAGCGGATCACCCACATCGACCTCGAGCAGTTCGGGAGCTTCCCGACCATCTCGCCTGAGCAAGCTCATGACGAAGCTGAACCAGTCAACAGTCCTTTATCTGACGGGCCCGAGTTCACCGGTTCCAATGCCAACAGCAAGCTCCCTGCCGCCGGAGAGGAGAAGGCCACCGAGGCAGCCGCTGCTGGTACTTGTGATCGAAATAACCCGGGGGTCCGTTTTGAATGGCGCAACTACTCGGAAACTGACCGGAAAGCCTTCGTCAATGGCATTAAGTGTCTAATGGATAAGCCCTCGGGTGGAGGATTCCAGGGCGCACAAAGCCGATATGAAGATCTTGTATCAGTCCATCAGCAACTTACACCCAATATCCACCAGCGCGCCGTATTCCTTCCCTGGCACCGGTACTACGTTTGGGTATTCGAGTCGTTAATGCGCGAAGAGTGTGGCTTCGACAGAGCCTTCCCTTGGTGGGACGAGACGATTGATTCCGGCAAATTTGCCCAGTCTGATCTGTTCACCGATGCGTACTTCGGTCCTCTTCCCGGAAAGACATCTGACGGCCAAGGTACTTGCATTGATTCGGGCGTAAGTGTTTTCTACTTCGGTATCTATCAATATGTCAGTTGAATGTTGGCTAATTGTATTCTAGACTTTTGGAGGCTTGACCCTACACGTCGGCCCCGGCAGCGGGTTCACAGATCACTGTCTTGCGCGAGCCGTCGACGAGAGCCTGACAGGCACTGTCAGCGCATCGTTCGTGTCGGACTGCAACTCGCGCACCTCGTATGATGACATGCGAGGTTGCCAAGAGCTCGGGTAAGTTCCCCAAACTCCAAGCCTCACTGTAGCATCGCTAACCATTCGTAGTCCTCACGCCTATGGCCATAATGGTGTCGGCGCTGTCATGGCCGAAGTCCAGGCCTCGCCCGGCGACCCCATATTCTTCATGCACCACTTATTCGTCGACCACTCCTTCAGAATATGGCAAAACGGAGATGCTTCGCGCACCACCACCATCAATGGTTGTGCCGATGCTAGCAACCCGTGCACCCCCATCACGATGGACTACGTCCTCACCTCCAACGGACTGCGACCGGACACTACTATCGGGGCCGTCATGGACACTCTAGGCGACTTTCTGTGCTACCGATACGACTACTAGTTTCGTCAAGATACCCAATGTCCAATATTATATGTGTACATGTATACCCGGTCGCTTATCCAGTATCGCCCTCTTCTTTCATATAGGATTTCCTCTTTTGTTTAAATCGGTCACTTTGGCCGACATCTGTCAATTAGTTGGTTAGCGTCGCGCCAACTTCAGCTCTATACTTGGCACCAACACCTTTATACCTGTCATGCCGACTTTCACCTTTGCATTGTACGTATACCCATAAGGGACAGGCGTTACGGTTACTGGAGGGCTTCTGTATCAACATGATGACGAATGAACAAAACTGTGCTCGAGAATAGAACAGGAAGCACAAGCACGATCCTTAGTATTATACCCAGGGCAAGCTTCGTAAATAGGAATGCTACCAGTATATGTTAACAATTCACTGAAAATTTGCATCATGAGGAAATATTCATGTGTCGTCTCGAGTGATCGCCACTGCATTAAAATGCCGGCTTTAATGGAACCACCATGCCGACATTTGAATTGACCTCATGCACCTTACCGTCCCGTTGCAACCACACCACACACCATCCCCTCGACGAACACGTGTTCGCAATCAATAATCAACTGAAACATACCACCATTAGACGAGATCTAAATGAACCTGTCATTATCAATTTACACGTAGGGCTGAATTATAATCTGACATGATCTAATATAAGTATCAGCTCTGCGAGAGATTACTCCTTTTCAATATACCTAGGTATAAATCTAGTGCTCCCCCCTAGCTGAGGTGTATATGACGGCAGATAAGACAGGGATTTGTTGGAAGTCCTTATCACATTAGCAGGTATCTGAATCTGGGCCATATAAACGGTTTCCGAGCCAGATGCAACGTGCTTCATGATTCTTTCGCCTGGTCACCTGCAAGATGTCTCTAGGTAGGTAGTCAAGGAGCTATCTCATGAAGACACCTATCCAATCTCACTTCTTCCTCAGTGTTCTCAGCTTTTCAAGCTTGCCAACACCGTAGAAGCGCAATTTGATCTGCCCCGTGGGTACCATTCTAGAAGTCGGCATACTCTGATTAATCAAGGCCTCGCATGATGGCAATTATGTACGGCGACGAAGAAAGGTAATGAGCTGACGTGTATTCGATAGCACCTTGTAGGTAGGGAGTGGACGCATAAGCCCTTGTAGGGTTCCTGGAAGTGAGAGCGAGTTATGGTCGTCTTAGGTAAGGAAGGCAGATAACAGAGCTGAGGTAAAGGGTAGCTTACCGGACGCTGTCAGATTTTACCATTAACCAAAAAGGGGATTGATTAATAAGTGTTCTATTAACATCACTAGTCCGACAGATGAGCAAGACTCTTATTAGTCCATAAGGGCGGTGTGATACAAGTCGGACCTTTGCTAGGTACCGGTATGATTGACATGAGGACTGATTATTCCATAAGGACTTCTCTGTCCTTCCTCTCGTCTAATCTATTATCTATCTGCTCATCATGTTGAAGTTGGCTGTTATATTTCAATGGTTATTCTATAGTTCTTTTCTACCCAACATGCTTTGTGACGCCTACGTTGTTGACACAAACTCACTCCAGAAGCTGCTTTCGCCCGGTTCTTATATCGGGAACGTAACTGCGCCGAGATGGAGTGACTACGAGGCTCCTCTGCCTGGGGCGGTAGTTCATCCCGTTTCTGAGCAAGACGTGCAGACGACGGTAGCCTATTCCATTTCATAGAACAAGTTGTCCTGAAGACCATTACCCTAGTAGATCATATGCGTCTAACTACGTCTTTAGGTGAAATGGGCAGCCGAACGAAATATCCCGTTACTTGCCCGGGGTGGAGGTAACGGCTGGGCTACGACATTCACCATTGATAAGAGAGGTATAGTCATTGACCTAGACCAACTCCGCAACGTCACATTTAGCGCGGACAAAAAGCTCGTCACTGTCGGTGGCGGTGCGCTCATTTCTGACCTGACGACTGCATGTCAGAACGACACACTGGTGGCTACAGGAACCTGCGACTGTGTAGGTGTCTTAGGCGCCCTTCTCGGCGGTGGTATCGGGCGCTTAACAGGCGAATATGGGCTTGGTGTCGATAATGTCGTATCCATGAACGTAGTTCTAGCAGACGGCACGTTCCAGACCGTGACCGCGGAATCGTCGCCAGATTTATTCTGGGCTCTGCGAGGAGCAGCGCCAAATTTCGGCATCGTGACCTCGGCCATGCTCATGGCCTATCCCACCGACAGCAACAACCCAGCCACGGCGTGGGTGGGAGCTCTGATTTATACACCGGAACAGCTCGACCCAGTTCTCAGTGCCATTGCGAATCTGACTCTCACATCACACATGGCGCTCTCTATGACATGGGTCCTGGGCGATAACGGCACGCCGAGCATCATCGTGAGCGTATTTTACCACGGCGCAGAGAAAGCAGGCCGAGCTGCGTTCGCCTCGTTACTTTCCATTGGTCCAGTCCGAGATGGAACCGCAATCACACCGTACGCAGGGTGGAACGCTGGCAGCGCGGCAGCGTGCGCAAAGGGCGGGCGTAAGCCGACATGGGGCGTGGGAATGTCGCATCTGGACCTGGCGTCGTGGCATGCTGTCTACGATGTCTGGGCGGAGCTTGTGCAGCAGACAGGCACGGAACGAAGCTCAATGCTATTGACTGCGTACCCGATGGATAAGGCGCGCGAGCTGCCAGTTTCCACCTCGGCATACCCCTTCCGTGGCACCGTCAGTTATTTTGCCACGTTCACAGCACTGTACACGGACCCGGCGTTCGATGCTGAAGCGTTGAGCTATGGGATGAGGGCTAGGGCTTTATGGCAAAGCGCTGATGGGCTAGCTCACCATAGCACGTAAGTACGCGTCCGTGTTGTTGGTTCGTAGAGATGACTGATTCTTATTGGATAGATACATCAACAATGGCTTTGGCGACGAGAATCTTCGGACAATATACGGTGATAGCCTGCCAAGGCTCCAGACGATTAAAAGGAAGTATGATCCACACTGTCGGTTCAACCAGTGGTTCCCAATATCATAAATATGAGAAGGAAGAGAGAGGGAAGGGGGAGGGAAATCATTCGACTTATGTACTAGGTACCTACCTATCTATTCAGGGGCTAAATATGCTCGGAGTTTACGGAGGTTATTCCTACCCTGAGCTGCCTGAGGCTGTGCCACACAGCCACACCATGACAGCCTGCATGTTACCCCTACAGCTTGATGGGTACAAATAGTTGTATCTCAGCTTTACATAAACACTCGTGAAGTGAGCTATGAGCGTGACCTGAATAGCACAGAAGCTTGTGTCTTCAACACTATGGAGACTTGGAACACTGGTATTGCCTCTTTGTTATATCGACCACTCAGCGGGTTAATGCCCGTTCGGTTGCTTCGTCTTCACCCTGGCAACCCCGGCGATGATCTGAACACTGAGATTGTCTCAACAAATCTCGAAGAAGCTGATGGCGAATATGAGGCCACTTCGTACACGTGGGGATCACCGGAAGACCCGCACTGCATGACCTGCAACGACCTCAAGGTCACGATCCAGAGAAATGCGTTCGAGATGCTTAATGCCTTGCGAATGCCAGACGAAATTAGAACCATCTGGATTGACGCCATCTGTATCGATCAATCGAATATCGAGGAACGAGCATCGCAGGTCTCTATTATGCACCATATATATCGACGGGCGAAGAGGGTCCTAGTATGGCTTGGCAAACCAGACGAGTACAGTTATCTGGCTATGACCTATGCCGCTGGTTTGGATGTACCCAAACTCCTCGAAGAGTCTAAAAGTGGAGGCACCGCAGCGACAGAATGGGACATTTACACGCGAAAGTCTTATTTCTTCGACTCTGGAGAGACAGATTCACCCCAGTATCGGACCCTTGGCGTTGCCCTCGTCAAATTTATCAATCGACCATGGTTCAATCGTGTCTGGGTGCAACAAGAAGCTGCTCTCTGTCGTCAGACACGAGTGATATGTGCAGAAGAAGAAGTCGGATGGGATAATATCTATGCCTTGGCATGGATGCTACTTCCAAGGAGTATCGGGTTGTATCCCGACTGGATATCGGACGACATGAATCGAACACTTGACAATATATTCGCCATTCAAAGTATTCAGCGTCGAAGAAGACGTTTATTCGCGGACGTGTACCTTCCAGGAAAGGACTTGCCTTTTTCTCCTCTGATTACCTACTTGGCTCACAGCAGCCGCTTTGGCGCCACGGACCCGCGTGATAAGTTATTTTCCTTGCAGTACTTTGCAGAAGATGCTAGCACGTGGTTTGAAGTTGATTACGGCGTACCGTGGCAAATACTGTACGCCGATGTTGCCCGGCGATTTTTGCAACAAGGCATTCTTGGATTCTTGAAGAACGCCGGAAGAGCTCGACAAAAGCCGGACGGCGGCATACTACCATCCTGGGTTCCCGACTTTCGCGATGGCAACTCGCGCCGCAGCATCATCACTGAGCACCCGAGATGGATGGCTGGGGGCACAAAAACCGAAATGGCTACTGCGTATCCGGGAAAGACAGTTGGAAGCGTTCATAGCCTGCCTAAGCGTCATCGGAGACGATTAGATCTACCCGAGGAATTCAAATCCTTCAAGGACACTCGCAAAGCTCTCTTCCAGAGCTACGCCAGCGTGAAGTGTATGATGTCCGATGAAATCGTATACCTCGCTGACGTTCTCGACAACCCGTTCGACATCGAGGCTACGCGGAAAATCTTGAGGAAGGACCTTGCTTTTATTGAGGAGCTTGAGCACCAAACTTACTTAAATAACGAGAGCGCCACGGACGCCTACAAACTCACGCTCATACTTTCATCTAACCATGAGCAGGACCTCGTGGATTCCGAGTATGTCCATGATAACTGGGATGACTGGACTAGGTGGTTGGAAGATTCTCGCCGAGGGCGCGAGAGTATGCCAATTTGGCAACACTCTATGGAAGCCTCAGAAGCACTCCAGGGCTTCCGATTCGCAATGACCAAACACGGCTACTTCTGCCTGGTCCCGAGGGCCACACAGCTCCATGATGTTGTGGGAATCTTCGTAGGGTATGTACTTGGCGTAGTCCTACGTCCTTGGCAGCCTCCTTCGACTCGTGTAAACGGTATTGAGACTCGCGAAGAAACGTCAAATAGAGCAGAGGATGCGGAGTATTTCGAATTGATTGGCGACTCTTATATACACGGGATGATGACGAACGAGGCTCGATGCATTATTGAAGAGTTCAACTGCAAACACAAGCCTACCAAAGCCCAACTCGATGCGACTGTTAGGACATCGGGCTCAGGATGTGGGGAATCATGGACAACGCTAGGACTTGATGGTGGATATTCAAGGACCTTGGAGACATTAGGTGACCGTCTCGTAAAACTAGTGTGACGCAGAAGTAGATATAATAAAATCATTTGTAAAATAGGTGGACAGCTGCTGGCAGGTGCTCTGAGACGCACTTTACAAATAGGGGGGATTGTACACCCTGTTAATAGCACAGCTCATTGATAAGCGTGACATTCTCATGGCTGAGAGTGGATTAATGGGTCATTCGAAACGAACAATGAAGAGTCACGGGATTCAAGTTTAGGTAGGTAATGAATGTAGAGGTGGTAGAAAGTGAATAGAATAAAGAAGATGTAGTAGTCTATTTCTCCAGCAAACCAAGTCGTACGTAGATTTACATATGTAATAGTATACCAGTCTAATTCAGATGCGTGATCTCCTGGCCCCATTAGATATTATCAACTTGAGTCGGGCTATTGAGTCGATGGTACATGAATAGGTAGATAATATTTCGCTATTACCCATTGTAAGTGGCATGTTAAGCCTATTACCTAGATTGAAAGACTGGCTTGACAGTCCACTTATCAGCTGTAAAGACCAATTGCCCCATCCTGGCGGGATCGACGTAGAGATTCACGCCAATTTGACCAGTGTAGAGGTTGAAGACTCGGAAGATGATATATACCGAATCTTCGGTAGAGAGCCTCCGCATCTAGGAGAGGAGTTAACTCGCACTGTACGTACCGCAAGGGGTTAGATTCTCGTTACCTTATGATACTGAGCATTGCTCATGAAGAATGGTGTATCAAATGATCCTGGGGTACTTTTGACTTCAATGTAGTATTGTGGCCGGCGAGTTTGCCAACTCCTTTCAAGATAACCTTTGTGGACGAGAGCTTCGGTTAGTGCACCATCAGTGTCTTTGTACTCGATGTCAGAAGTTTCGATTCCCGTCCAGCTAGCCATGTCCGCGAAATCTGGATGGTCCGTCGCGTATCTTCGGATGGTGCTCGTCCAATTGTCGCGAGTGAAGCCTCTGAGGACTGGATTCATTGAGCGGAGAAGTTCGAATACCTAAGTAGTGAGGGTAGGTAGTTAGCATCTCTTTCGATCAAACCTCCTTTGAAGCGGCTTACGAATAGTTCCCCAGCAGCGCCGACTCGCCTATCCCTTTCCATCGAAGCCATGCCGCCACCAAAGAGATCATACTCATTGAAGATGCTGGACTCAGGGGTACGATCGCCAACCAATGCGGTAAAAAGATCGGAAAGATCCAGCGATGAAGCTAGAGCTCGACTTTTCCTAGCCGCTAATACAATTTGCGACAAAAGTGCACAATACTCTTGAGCCGCAGTTCTCTGTCGCTCATTAACGCGCGTGGTAAATGGGTCGGGTGACAGGCGCTCTCGCGTGACATGTACGCCTCCGGCTAAACTTGGACTAGGAATAGTGTAGGATGTGAAATTGGTGGCTGGCGTCTCTTGCCTCCAGTATCGATTTTCATCGTCGAAGACAGGCGTGACTGGTTCTGACACAGGTGAAGCTACACGTTCGGGAGTGGAGGGCCCCACGGCTGTTGGTGTAGAGGCAAGTATAGAAGCAGGTGGTGTGTTGGTACTGACATCCTCCTCTTGTTCACTTTGCTCGGGAATAGCAACTTCAATAACGCCCTCTTCGACGAGCAAGTAATCAACCTGCGACACTTTAGCACGGAAGATACCTTGAACGAGTGCTTCTACACTGTGATCAATATCCTTGTGAACAGGTGCCGTTGGGTCGGCCATCATCCATCTCGCAAAGTGTTTCGGAAGAGCAGACAGGTAGGACTGGTCTCTGATCTCCTCCTCCTGCGGGACATATATTTCTAGGCCAGTAGCATCATCAATGTGCAGGTCGCCTTGGTCGACTTCTTCAGTCACTGTTTCTCCATCAATCGACACGACGAGAGTTTTTGATATCCCCTGCGTCTCCCAGGTGCGGGAAGTCCGAAGCAAGTCATAGAACCCCTGCCCATTCCCCTCAATTCGAGGACTCTTGAAGTGAGTTGCGATGCTGGTAAAAGTAATTATTAGTTCTGTAACCTCACCAGGTTCTCGTGAAGTGGGAGGTAGCCATACCGAAACAACCCATAAGCCTTCCTTCTAATGTCTTGGTTTGGGTCTGAAATTCGCTGCCTGATGCCCGAATCCAAAACGGACGTCTCTTTGACCAATTGTGACAAATACCGATCTTCAAGACGTGCCCATTTCAAGAGCGGCCTTAGGCGACATATGTCGTTATGAGAAAAGTCCAAGACTTTGACTCTCTCTTGGAAGAATTCGCCGAAATTCTTGCGGTCGACGATAGCGAACTCAGTATCCGAGGAATGTAATCTTACCTGACCACCGACATGTCGGATTGGTAGGACTTGGCACTCCAATAAAGCTTCAGGTGAAGCATCTAAGGATTCGACTTCAAGCTTGGAGTTCAAGCTCCAAAGAAGTTCTTTGACATGCTCTACAGTAACTTCGTCTGGGTTCAACTCCAGCAGCTCCTTGTAGATGAGGTTGGCGTCAAGGTGAGGAACGCCGAGGCGTTCAACAAAGAACTTCTCCATGTCGCCTGAATATACGTCGCTCAAGTTAACTTTTCGTAGAATTGGCGCTGGAGTAGATGACCATATACACTGGGATGGGCTATGCCACCTTTGAGAGCCAGCGTCGGCAAAGATTAAACGATGGAGTTCGAATGCGTTTCTTTCGAAACCTGGATTAGCTTTTATCAACGTATATCACATCGGGCATGTTCTCTTACCTCAGGTCTTTAGCAGTGGCAGCAGACTTACTCATATTGTTAAGGGACTTGTAGAGAACCTTCACTCGAAGGGATACTCCGTGATCATCACCTTGACAGTTTTTGAGCTCCTTCACAATATGCTCCCAAGAACACCTTTGAATTCCTAGGACATCACGTAAGAACTTCTCGATGTCAGAGAAGTCAAGTCCAGATGTTGAGAAGGCAGCACGGTATAATGAAAGCATTGGGCTTGCAGTCTGCATCTCAATTGGAGCGTCGAGTAGACATAACGTTCGTATACTCCAATAGGAAGACTTGCCCTCCAAAGAGGGTATAAATATAGATGTGTGTTCATCGAAGAAGCCCCTAAATAAGCGATCAGCATGTTTGATTTCAACCAGGCCAAAACTTAGGGTGTGGGGCATACATACCGTATCTTGTCACGCCTTACGTCTCTGTCGGTTGAGTTGGCATATTCTGCATAAATGCGTAGATATAGGCGCAGAATACGAGAAGGCTCGGTAGGGTTGGGCCCTTTGAGTCGTATGTTATTGAGGATGTCGAGATAGAAGTCGAGATCAGGATTAGTCTTCACTCCTAGTGAGTTCAAGAACTCCCATTGCATGAGTTGGCTTTCGCCAAGGTCAAGAAATGGGAAGAACTCTCCGTGTCGCATGAACTCTTCGCGCTTCTCAAGCAACGCAGGTAAGGGGAGGTATGTGCTCGCGAGATTGACAGCTTGACCGCCTCGACAGATGACTTTCAGAGCCTTCAAGTCATCCATTCGCTGAGGTGTTATGCGTGGCTTCTCGGAATCCCAACCATACCTCAGGAACCCTAGAAGCCCTGAAGGGACATGTTCTGCAACGAATTGACATTCTTCTGAAAGTGTCGACGCATCGCGGCTGATAAGTCTAGGGGCGTTGCGAACACCTAAGAGCATCAACCAATCTTCCCACCGATCTTGGTCGTCGGGGGGGTCTTCGAAGTACCTATCGTCCATAAAATGGACATTGGACCAGCTCGGGAATTTATCAGCCTTTTTGGCTAATTCCCAGAGTCCATGTGGGTTCGTGTCATTCAAGTAGAACTCGTGACCTAGAAGTGAGTGTAACTGTCCGCCAGCATCACACAGTCCTATCTCGGTATATGCATCAATCGAATATTTGTCGTCGTGTGCCCAGTAGAGAAAGCTGAGATGAGACATGGAAGTCTTATAGCCTATCATGTTAGACTTCGCCGATTTATATCTCTGTAGGATCTTGGCGCGAACATCGTCGACAGAGGCATATTTTACACCCAAGTTAACGAGTAGTTCTTTTCGGTCTCGCGGTCTCGTTGCTGAACAATCAACAAGCAATAGTCCTAAATCCGTAGGAATTTCTAGGCCGTCCGAAGTAACTGCAAAATATAGTTTGTGAGGGATCGAACTTGGAACCCACAGTTTGATGTCCAATGGCACGAGTCGGAGTGTTCTAGTCTCTATTATTCGCTCGGTCCACCCCTTTTCGAAGGATAAGTTCATACACCTTGCCGCACGCCCGTGCCAGTTATTATCGGTCTCGACGGACTTCATTCTAGATGTGATGCACGACAAATCTTTCCGTACTCTCTCGAGAAACTCGTCCTGGAGCAAGTATCTAAGTCCGTAATCTTTCAAAAGATCTAGATCGCTCGGTCGATAAGCCGATGTGAGATAGCGGGCTGCGTTGCCTCGAAGATCGTCAAACAGTGGATTGCCATACTGGTCAATCTGCATTGTGCTGAGTCGTCTAGCCTGCTTCGTCGTTATGAGATTCGTAGAGTTGCCTAAAATCAAGATCTTTTCATCGCAAATTCGGGTTTTGATCTTCTCGACCAATCTTTGCCAGAATGGGTACCAGGGATAATCCGACAACTTCGGAAGGTATCTCATCCATTGATATTTCAAAGTCGGGTGCTGACAAAGCTCCCTCATCGCAACCAGAAATGCGTCTGCTAATGCATCGAGCAGATGGATGTTTCGGGGCGAGGTGGCTACGATGTCTTCACGATTCGCCTGAGTGACAAAGTCGCTGTGGATCAGGAACTGTCTTAATTGTTAGCTTCCAATCTTTACTATTTCCAAACCAAAACGTACATTGAATCCAACCTGGCGGACCGGCAAAAATGCGAAGACTTCCTGCGGTTCAATGACTGGTACATCATCGTCTGAAAGAGCAAATGCGAGGACGACTGGAGCGTTGCTATATGCTTTGAGAGCTTCCTCTCCGGCGGAATACTCCCTATTTTCATTTCGTGGTAGATTACGTGCAGTTGACTCCACGACGTGATACTTCTGTTTCTTGTGGGTGGTGTTCCCGTTCTTGTTGTGGGATTGCTCAAGGACAGGCCGATTGGGCTCGTTGGGGCGATTCGCTGATAAGACAGACGACAATGATTCGTTTCCGTCTTCGTCATAAATGTGTACCTCGATTCGCTTCAAATTCTTCAAGAATAGGAGCATCGTAGGTTGTAGTTCACACAACTGATCCAAGATACTTTGCCGTTGTATATCCAGTTCGCTGCTGCTGCCGTCATTGTGTAGGAATAGAGTCATTCTTGTCAAGGGTGCCGCGAGTTCTTCAGTAGGTTCTAGCCACTCTGGGGAGACCATTCCCATCCCTGAGTCTTTTTTCCGGTGCGTCAAAGTGAAGGAGTAGTCTCCGGATTGGATATGGACCCTCCAAGCTACCTTGAAAACAGACTTGAAGCCAATACCTTTCTCGCCAATGTAGCCTTGGGCTCCGGTCTTGGAGCTCTTGCCAATGTTGCATATCGCGCTGAGATTCGCCTCGCTGAACCCGTCCTCGTTGCATTCGATAATGATTCGATCCCATTTATAGACGTGAAAGGACACGTACGGCACTCTGTTCAGACGTGTGGCGCGAGAGAAATGATTGTCATCTGCGTTTTGGAGCAGCTCAAAGATAAAACGGGCGTCCTTCGAATATAAATTCTTTGCCAACCTTGGACGACGATGTCAACTTGATGTTCATGATCTCGTTAGACGACGCGCGACATACGTTATAATGCTTGTACCGATCATCAAATGACTCTTCAGCATAGCATATTCCACTTTACGGCGTAATTCCACATCCATCTTTGCGTAGTCTTCGTCGCCAAGGTAGCCATGCTCCTTAGCAATATTCTCCACGAACCTGCGTGCTGTTGCCTTTCTTGTGGCGGCGTTGGCGCTGTACATATTGCTTAGATCTATGGTGAGATTTCTGTAGTGGTATTGTTTTGTAAAATAATTAACTTAGGAATGGGTAGGATAACGAGACACGACCAGCGCTGAAGGTTAAGAATATGGAATGATGCTCATCTCAGACAGCCTCAATGCTACCGTGCTCGTGAATCTTAACGTATATGTATAACGTCTGTCGACGGAGCATTACTACTTCGCCGCGTGAGGCTGTAATGTAGAGCTAGGGCTCATCGAATAACGGTATTGGATGCGCGCGCTTATCCTTCAGAAACCAGGATCTACCACGTGTTGGTCCAATTGAGTATCCCCAACCCGCCTCTGAGGGGTTTTCAATGTTTCGAAACATGGTTGATGAGTGCGAAATACGATAATCCACTGATGAATCTCGTCGTGAAATTTAGTTGTTGGTAGCAGATATGGTCAAGACTATGGCTGCATTTGGAGTTATTTTGAACGCGTTTCGTGAGCCAATTAAGTCGTTATGTTTTGCTCCTCTTCATTGGGTCTCCAACTGACATGCAGGCCATTTCTCCTGGGACCTGGGACCATACGAGGAAGCCCGACAAGGACGTGCTGTGCCACACTCACCTCGAACCAACATCAAATGTCGATTCCGAGGAAGCAAACCAACTCTGACATCCAAGGAGCCTCGTTTAAGTCGAAACAATCTTAATTATATAAGCATTTGTAATTTTTAAGTAGTCTAGCTCGAGAAGACGCCGAATCGGCCTGTAGGCAGTAAGTATAGTTGATAGGATAGTAGCGAGGATTACATCACGGATCTGCCGCCTACTCACGTGATACCCTCAGTCTAGCACACTGCTTTCCCCACATACATTCTTGGTGCCTGTAAGGCTGATAGAACACGTACTAAGAATCTGTGATCGCAAAGGTGGAAAATTAAGACTGACTTATTGTGTATGGATGTGGTAATATTCCCGTAGCCATGAAAGTGGGGTACTTGGATACTGAAATTTGCATATAAGTATCTCCTCTGTCAGCTTTTACTGTGCCGCATCGCCTGAAGCTGCTGAACCTCAAAGGAATATCTATTACGGAGGTTTTGATCCGGGGCGGATAGGGCCGTTAGCTAAAACCCACTCGATTGGGTCGAAGTGTGGGAGATGATTGGTGGTGTTGGGCTAGTTCAACGGCAGAAACGGCTAGGCGGAGCTCTGACCGGACTAGATCGTACTACATAAGAAAGAGTACCTTGGAACTTGGGCTGTTTCTATGTATGCATCACGTAGCTCGGTTTGTTCAACCGAGATTTCGTCAGAGCGTGGTAGCTTCGAGAAACGTCAGGAGACTACCAATACAACCGACGCCGAGCCAAGATTTGGCATGTTGTTGAATGTCATTGGGCGACCATTCTCTACTACGATCAGTCTAGACCATCTCGATTAAAGAGTCAAGGCGAGATAAGCTCACCTAAACGGATACACAACATTAATGTTGAGATTCGATATCACATGTAAAGGTCCTGCGTTCATTAGTCAGAGAAGAATCCCTTGTGGTTGGGTTACATGAATGGAAATCATGGTACACCATCTTACCTGTCGCTATCGGCCCTGTTGTCTATCTGTAAATTCGCTCAACCGAGATGAACAAAGGAGCGATTCGATATGTCTGACAGTTGCCTTCATGGACTTCTTATCAGCGTTGAGCGGATAGGACTCGTTACTCCGAGTTGGTTTAGATATAGCTCTGAGGAAGCACCGATGAATAGGAGAGGTTGATAAGTATGTAGGCAGATTAGCTCGGAGTAGGGTAGGTATATCTCAACCCTACACTCAGGGGCTATATCATTGTTAGCGTTGTGATTGATTGGTACCTAGGTACCTCAAGACTTCTACACAGATAGAGACATAGGTACGAGGCATGTATGACGCAGATATTAAACAACGTCGTTTCTTAATGTTCAGGAGACGGGAGTCAGTTAGGCGTAACAAGGTGTCTTAGTGGGCACTAGCTGGTAGCAAGTAACATCCATCAAACTGTACCCGACTCTACTAGCATGGTGGCACTAGCCTGACACTTGGTTACCTTACCCGAAGATCCCCGCAGAGCCCCGCTAAAAAGGAGTAACAAATTACGTAGTTGGCCAAGGCGCAACGGACCAAAGCTCCCTGGCAGGTCCTTCCTGGGGTCTAGGCCGGCGGGGCAGCTCCTGAGGGATTTCGCTGGTCTTGCATCTCGATTGCATCAATATAACAATCAACCTACACACATTCAGTATATACCCAATGACTCCCCTGCCTAAATAAAATCTGTCGCCTAACCCACGAACTCGCGTCGTCTGCCCCTCTCTTCCTCCTATCACCAAACCGACCGACATCTCCTGTCATCAATCAATCACAGACGAAATAAACGCCACGGTGCCCCTCCGAACGAATCACACCTGCTCGTCGCGGCCCGTGCTGTCATTCTCTCGTGTTGTATCGCCTCTCGTCTGGAACCTCATAGGTCGACTCTACATAGCCGCGGCTAAACTTAAGGCACCTATTCCTATACCTCTACCTCTTCCTACCTACCAAGCTTGCCGTCACCCGCCATAGCCTCCTCCGTCTCGCCGAAACTTCAATATCCCACCGTTGAATCGATTCGAGCCGCCGCTCGCTAGCAGCGCAACTGGCTAGGCTCAGTAAATCTCTAACTGTTCAATAACTAGAAATTGAACGTCGAATACTACAAACATGGCACCGACTGATGAAAGCGAGTCTTCCTCTACCAGCGACCGTCGGTTGCTGCTAATCTCGAACCGGCTTCCTATCACGATAAAACGAAAGGACGAAGGGAGTTATGATTTCTCCATGTCTTCTGGAGGTCTCGTTACTGGCCTAAGCGGTTTGAGCAAGACGACAAGCTTCCAGTGGTACGGCTGGCCTGGTCTGGAAGTTCCCGAAGCCGAAATACCTACCGTGAAGCAACAGTTAAAGGAACAGTACAACGCACACCCGATCTTTGTTGATGATGAACTCGCAGATAGACATTACAACGGCTTCTCTAGTATGTTTCCTATCTTTGCACCGAGATAAAGACCCTCAAGCTAATGCCGGCTCCGATTCGCAGACTCGATTCTTTGGCCGTTGTTCCACTACCATCCCGGCGAGATTACCTTCGACGAGAACGCTTGGGCTGCCTACAAGGAAGTTAATAGGCTGTTTGCCAAGACCGTCCTGAAAGATGTCCAAGACGGCGACCTGATTTGGGTACACGATTACCACTTGATGCTCCTGCCGGAAATGCTGCGCAATGAGCTAGGCGATCGGAAAGACGTGAAGATTGGCTTCTTCCTCCACACGCCGTTCCCGAGTAGCGAAATCTACCGTATCCTACCCGTCCGTGAAGCCCTACTCGAAGGTCTTCTACAGTGCGATCTGATCGGTTTTCATACCTACGATTACGCTCGCCATTTCCTAAGCTCGTGCTCCCGCATTCTCGAGGCACCTACCACACCGAACGGCGTCGAATACAGAGGGAAGTTCGTAACGGTAGGGGCGTTTCCTATTGGAATAGACCCAGACAAGTTCGTTGAGGGATTGAAGAAGCCCAAGGTACAAGAGCGCATCGCGGCATTGTCCCGCAAGTTCGAGGGTGTTAAACTGATTGTGGGTGTCGACCGTCTCGACTACATCAAAGGTGTTCCGCAGAAGCTGCACGCACTTGAGGTGTTTTTGACGGAACACCCGGAGTGGATCGGAAAGATCGTTCTCGTGCAGGTGGCCGTACCCTCGAGACAAGATGTCGAGGAATATCAGAACCTTAGGGCGGTAGTCAACGAACTGGTAGGAAGAATCAATGGCAGGTTCGGCACGGTCGAGTTCATGCCTATCCACTTTTTGCACCAGAGCGTCCAGTTCGACGAGCTCTGCGCCTTGTATGCTGTCTCGGATGTCTGCCTCGTCAGTTCCACACGAGACGGAATGAACCTCGTTTCGTACGAATACATCGCCACCCAACAGAGCCGCCACGGCGTCATGATCCTCTCCGAGTTCACCGGGGCTGCTCAGTCCCTGAACGGAAGCCTGATAGTTAACCCCTGGAACACCGAAGAGCTCGCGAACGCCATCCATGACGCAGTCACCATGTCTCCTGAGATGCGCGAGGCAAACTATCGCAAGTTGGAGCGATATGTATTCAAATACACCTCGGCGTGGTGGGGCCAGAGCTTCGTCAACGAGCTGACGAAGGTTAGCAGCGCCCACAGCCACGGAGTTGACAGCAAGGTTGGACCGGATGCTAGACCGGCGCTAAGTAACGAGGTCGGTCGTGCATTATCGGGTGTTTTCGAGAGTGTCAAGGCAGCTACTAGTGCCGCTGCCCCGTCTGGAAGCGCTCTGGGCTTGCTAAAGTGATTGGCACGTTGGCAGAGTAGATCGTCTAGAAACAGTTGCTTCTCACGACAGCGCATAAAATTAATTGCCCAGCTTGCTATTGCTGTCTAAGAGGAATCTATAGATGTTGAGGGAACGGTGAACAAAAAGGGAAAGCATTTAACCAAGACGAGGTTCGGGTTGGAGTTACGGGGTTGGTAGATTTCGGCTTACGGAGCCTTGGGATCCGGGTTCATAGACTTGTGCATACTATTATTATTTTAGGAGCCCATTACAATTCGATATTTTATAAGTGAGGACGATGATTCCCAAGTGTCTTGTGAGTATACCAGCTGGGTATGCTGGTGGCTGGTGGTTGGTGTCTGGTGTTGATGGTGAGGGTTGAATAGAGCCACACCCTCTCTATGGATCACGCCCGTCTGAGCTCCCTGCAGCTACCCCGCGCTAAACTGTTTTGGTACCAATAAAGCTTAATCTACGTACTTCGTATCCTCCTTAGCCCCCTAGACTGGCGTCTTGGTGTAGACGTACCATTTGAAGGGAAAGTCGAAGCAAGTTCCGATAAGAGAACTACGTTGCATTCATTGTTTGTTCATCCCTTCACCCATCACAGACTTTTATCCCTTTAGTTCTCTCATCCTGAGAAGGTGGGCAGTATCTCAAACAATACTAGATCTCAAACCTGATCAATTTGTAGGTCCTGCTCTTGGATCTACGAGGGTGAACTATCAATATGTGAACGTCTGAGAGGACGATGCTCACATTGTATTTCGGCTCTTAACAAACAAGTCATAAGAGTCATTTTCTTTTCTTGAACAGATAGGCGTGGTCCGTACCGATTATCGAGTTCGAATTTATTGCTACAGTTTAGGACTATGGCAAACGATCAAAATGTGCCTCACAAACCTCGTCGAGAGACTTGGCTTTAGTTTCTTCAACAGTCATGCCTCTGGGAGGTGAAGCGTTTCTTGGTGAGCTATTTCTATTATTCCTATCCTCTCAAGAGTGTCTTCTAAGGCCATATTTTCTCGGAATATTGAGAGGACTCACCCGTCATCAGCCTAAGCGCCATCTCGCATTGCCCCTAGATTTCACCAGTCAATGCTAACAATATTTACATAAAGAGCGTAAGTGCCGAAGATGGATTAGTTACATGCATTCGACAGGCCTATCAAATTCATGGAGGCCAATTTTCAAGCTTGTCATGGCGCGAGTATCTGAGGCTTGCTCACACCCTCTTCTTCCCCTTCGGCATCCTAGCTAACCAGTAGAGCCCCATCGCCGCTGCAATGTTAAATATAATATACGCCCACACGATACCGTAATCTCGCCACCTATTCGCGTAGTTGGTACTGATAGCTGCTAAGAACACGTTTGAGTCGGCGATCGAGCAGTAACGGCATTCGTTCGACTCGGGATTCACCAGATAGCCGCCAAACCTCGACATGTAATCCGCCATATAATCGGCGCAGCCTTGGCCGTCAGGCGGGCTAATGGGTGTCAATTCGTTGTTCGCGCATGTCACGTCAATATTAGCCAGGCCTGCTGACAGAACAGCCTCGACCCAGTACGAT
This sequence comes from Hypoxylon crocopeplum, assembly GCA_022578875.1. Classification (NCBI taxonomy): domain Eukaryota; kingdom Fungi; phylum Ascomycota; class Sordariomycetes; order Xylariales; family Hypoxylaceae; genus Hypoxylon; species Hypoxylon crocopeplum. The sequence continues at coordinate 47,592 of MU399596.1, read as the reverse complement.
AACGGCGAGACTCGGTAGAGGAAAATCCAGAAGCGAGGCATCACAACCGGCGTACAGAGGACACCGCAGAAGAAGAAAATGAGCACGAAGAGGAAATTGGCGATGTTCCCTCCCTCATCCGCCGTATTGGTGAAGGAAATGCACAAGTGTGCAAGGGTGCAAGTGAAAAGGAGAAGCTGCCAGAACAAGAGCCACATCAACCCGCCTCGTTCTGTACTTTGGTCGGCGGCAGCCGCATTTTTATAGAAGCCGATCGGGAAGTAAATAAGCGCCCACATAACGACTGAGGCCACAGTGTTCCATGGAATCTCGCCGACGATTGCGCTGAGCATGAAAATTTGCCAGGAATACGTCTTGGCCGGTCGTTCGCGAACTTCGTACAGGGATCGCTGCGTCACGAAATGTGGCAGCTGTTGGTCCACCAACTGTGGCAAGATGCTGCCCACTTCGAACACGGCAAATACTTGGTTCTGCAACCCCTGGATGGTCACGGGCGCATTTAGGAACACCAAGCCGATAAACAACGTGGTGGCAACGCAGAGGCAGAGCTTGGAGTAGACGTACGAGGGTGTCCGCCAGGACTGCTGGAATACGCGTTGCGTAACAATAAGGAATTGCTGCCAGAACGGTGCAGCAAACTCGCGGTACGAGGCGGGATCACTCTTCTCGTCTGTGGATGACGGATCTGTACTAAGGGCCTTAAGACGAGCTATTTCATCATGGACTGTCTGGTACTCTGAGCTGGAACGCCACGTTTCGTACCAATCAACTTCGGTCACACTGCCAGATGCAGCACCAATGGCTTCAAACATCCACTCAGCCGGATTGGAACCAGTCGAGCAAGGTTTCGCGCCATTGCACTCGAAGTAATCCGTGACGGTCTTAGAGTTATCGCCAATCTCACCTATGTCGGCATCAGATATAGATCAGCACTGTTCAGTATATGCGCACCGCTTGGAAGAGAGCATTGGCGATCATTAAAGAGAAACGCGGGAAGCTAGGTAAATACTAACCAAAGTAAACTGTACGACCTCCCTCGGCGAGTAAGAGTAGGCGGTCAAATCGTTGAAATAGCATTGCGGAGGGTTGATGGATGGCGCAGAGGATGGACTGGCCTGCCTTAGAGAGTCTTTCCAGCAGGTCCATGATAGCCCAACTGGTTTGAGAGTCGAGGCCTGATGTGGGCTCATCAACAAAAAGTAAGAGCGGCGGTTTAGCGACTAATTCGACGCCGATAGTCAGGCGTTTACGTTGCTCGATGTTGAGACCCTCGCCGAGCACACCAACAATGGCGTTGGCATACTCTTCCATATCCAGCATCTTGATGACCTCTTCCACATATGCCAACTTTTCTGCTTTCGGGGTCCTAGCTGGCTGGCGAAGGAGAGCCGAAAATTTCAGAGCCTGTGATATGAAGTCAGCTGGCTGGAACGAAACAGACTAAGGACAGTAAGAGATCAACTCACCTCCCGAACGGTGCTAGTCTCGAGATGCAGATCTTGCTGCTGGACGTAGCCGGTTTTGCGTTGGAAGCTCTCATCACGCATCTTGCCATCGATAAACACCTCACCGGTAATAACACCCACACCCTCACGCCGATCAGCTAAACATTCCATGAGGGTAGTTTTACCAGCCCCTGAGATACCCATCAAGGCCGTTAGAGTGCCAGGCTTAACCCAACCATCCACATGGTCCAGGATACGTTTTGGTTTCCCCTTAACCTGGACGTCGTAGCATACGTCGTTCCAGTGGAATGTGCTTGTGGAGCCCCGGAATACTTCCTCACTGCTGGATGTATAACCACCTCCCGATTTCTCTAGTACAACTGGTACAGGGCTAGAGACCGTTTTCTCGACGTCATCGCTATGCTTGGTGGCGTATGAAGGAGGAGCCTGACCCCGACGGAAGATAAGAACTTCGCCCTTGGACTTCCTGGCAGTGACGTATTCGCTGGCGATGAAGTACACGAGGTAGTTAAAGATGGTCATCCCGATGATTATCCCAACATTCCGCCACTTATGGCTATGGTAGTAACTGTATTGGGCAATGATATGGTCGTCTCCGCTTACAATAGACTGACCAGGGATGGCTCCCAATGCGTTGCATGCTACGTTGCTTAAGCTAGCATTCGCGTAGTCGGGAACATAGACGGCACACGGGAACTCGCGGCCGTGAAACTCGTTGATCATGAGCGCTTCATAGCCGTACCCTACGGGATTCAAGTAACTAATCCACCGACACCAACTCAACATGTAGTTGATTTGGACGATGTAACCTGTGAAGATAATCAGGACAAGCAGCAGTAGCGAGGCCGGCACCATTGCTTGCTGCTCTGTCCCTGTCAATGAAGCACTGTAAGCCAATTAGCGCTTTCTCCACGCATCTATTCCGGACTGAATGGCAACTTACACAGCTCTAAAGAGACCGGACATGGACATCACCACGAGGAATAGCACGAACAGGTAGAAGAAAAAGTTCCCGGGTTGGCGGTTCAGGTTGGTCATGAAGTAGTACACGAGATTGAAGGAAATCGCGTTGAGCACCTTCAACGGGAAGTCAACCAGGACGGACGCATACGCCTCAGCGGACGGGTGGTAGAAGGCGTATCGGGTATGCTTCTCCACGACAGGCCGTTGGGCGTATAGCGTCATGATCTCGAGCATGGTGGAAAAGGCGTTGAACAGGACGGCTACGAAGATGACGACACCGCGACCGTTGAACGAGGCTGTGCTGGGGCCTAGGTTGTAGAATAGAGACGAGATGATGAGTGCCATGATTGTGCTGCCGACCGACGTCATGATGGTTCGCCCTGGGTCCGCCCTCAGCCGCTTGAATCCTCGCCAGATGCACAGCCGCACCTGCTGCGAATACGTCAGCGTGTACGGCGAGTTCACGCGCTGGCCTTTGGCCTGGTGCGTCTTCTTGAGCTGTCGGAAGGTCTCGGCGTCGGGCCCGCCGATCGGGTGCTGCGTCTTATACTCGTCGATCTCGACTTCCAACATCTTGTATTCGGGGCTGTTCTTCCAGGCCGCTGCGAACTCATCGGGGGTCCGCGGGGGGTTGCAGTCGGCGCGGATGACGCGCTCCCGTGGAAACGTCATCGACGTCAGGAAATCCGGCGTGCTCTGCCGGGCAGGGCACTCGAATCCGAGACTGACGAAGTACTCTTTGGCCCTGGACGCAGGCCCAAAATAGATCTGGCGTCCTTCGTAAAGAACTAGGGCCTTGTCGAACAGGTCGTAGGCGCTCTGGGGCGCTTGGTACATGGATACGAAGCATGTCTGACCGAACAACTCGGACTGGAGCCGAAGTGTCTTGCAGAACTCGATCGCGTTGGCCGAGTCTAGGCCGCACGTCGAACTTGAGGCGGTGGTCAGCGTACATTCTAACCTCATCTACCAGGAGAAGCCGCAGGGGCATGTCACTCACTTGTCCCAGCATTGCAATGGGGCGTTTGCCAATGTAACCTCGGCAATCGTGACACGCTTGCGTTCTCCTTCCGAAACCCCCTGTATGTACGCGTCTCCCACTTTGGTATTGAGGGTATGGCTGATACCGTACAGAGCCATTACCACATCTCTATAGTGCTTGCAGAACCTTGAAAAGCATTGTTAGTGCATGCTTAGTTTTGAGACAAAGGGGAGTCGATGACTCAAGGGACGTACTCGGTACGAGTGATGCCCTGCGGCAACTCTGTTTCATAGCGTGCGTGCGAAGCAAATGTCAAAGTATCCCCAACTGTCAGCTGTGGAAAATGAACATCGACCTCGGCAGTGTAGATGGCATCGCCTCGGTGAGCGGTATGCATCTCCTTGGCGGATATACCCTGGTAGTTGAAATACGAACTGTCGTCTGCGTAGATGCCATTCATCTCCCCGGCGATGGTCTTGAGGAGAGTCGAACAGCCAGAACCAGGCGGGCCCAAGACAACGCACATCTCGCCGGGGTTGACGACCGCGTCAAACTGACGCAGGATATCGATTCGAGACGCACCGGCCGAAGTGGAGAAGAAGCGGCGGAGCATGCCCGGAATGGCTAACCACACGTTCCCGACGTCCTTTTGGTAGTCGGTCGGCGTGCCGTATCCAAACACGTTCAGGTCCTGAAAGCATACACCGACCCGCATGAAACCCTGGGCACGTTCCTCGGCAACTCGCATGGCCCATGTGCGTGCGTTAAATGCCTTGCTGCGTGGGTTCAGGGGGGAGTTGGGCTCGTTGCTCACGGAGAGGAGCTTCCTCTTGGACTCGTCCATGCTGACAGCCGTATTGTTCGTGTAGCTCGTGTACTCGCGAGCGAGATCCTGGACGATGGAATGCCTCGACTCTGACGCTTTCAAGTCTGATGCATCCGGTCGAATCTCGTTGGTTCCTACCTTCGCCATGGCTCGTCCAGGCGGTTGGGGGTCTGAAACCCCCTTGATTTCGACATGCTCAACTACGGTGGCCATGGTGCCCTATTCAGGCTGGGTAGAGTGATTTGGGGCTTCTGATGAATTGATATCACCAGAATGTGAAGAGGCAGAAACAGCCAAGAGTCGGAGCAGGCGGACGAAAGGAAATAGCAAGAGAGGAGGAAGAAAGGCCTAGGAAACATCGCCTCCCTGGGCTATAGGATACTATACCATCCTTTGGGGTGTCCGCTTGGACTTAATACAGGTCTCCTGGACAGGAGACCGTCCGCTATCCGTCCCCGTCCCCCTCTTCGTGCCGCTTTACCCTGCTTATCTCCGTAGCGTGGTACTTCTGATGGCCTTTCACAAAGAAAGGGTTACACGTGGTGGCACGCGTAGTAATGTTCAACACGTGAAACAGCACGAACAAAGGCTCGGGCGCCCGAATTCACGTCCAGATTCAATTTGCAGAAGCGATTGGCCGCTAACTCGACTCGACTATCACCAATTCGGGACCGAACTGTCGTGGTTGCGTTCCTATGCTTGAGAGTACACTTCTCATTGGTCTGGAAGACGTTAAATCCGAGAGCCAGGAACCCTGAATATCTTTTGCTTTTGGAGTTTACCCCAGACCCCAGAGGCCTGCCGGCATCTGGAAGCTTTCCCCAGTCGCCACCGAATCACCGTCTGGGGTCGATCCCCATTGTTCGGGTGCGGGGAGGACGAATGATCTTGAAATCTGCACCGTCGTTCTACATTGCACTGGGGTACCTACGGCCGTAGCTTACACTACCAATAGCCCATCATGTTTTATAATATGGTAGATATCTGAGGGATTATATTATACAGGTGAGAAAGATCACCACTAATATGAGAAGACTAGTCGTTAAGGGGGTAGGCCAGGAAATAATGAGAGTAGGAGAATAACAGAGTCGAGTAGCCTCATACAAAGATAGATGGTACTAACATGTTATCTCAGGTCACTTAGCAGTAGGTATGTATAATCGAATAATCTTTGGGGTAGTTTCCTACGGCTACCTTAGGTACCTACCTAGGTAGGTATGAATAGTACTTTTGGGTAGCCTTGATACTATTATTATCGTATGCATAGAGACGGTATAGCTACAATAAGTGCTAGACGGCGTTCAATCTGGGGTACATTGACTAGTGTTGCGAAATACGCCACCCACGCAGTGAGTTACTCCCTTGTTAGCCATGAACACCTTGGACGTACTAGCAACGTCAAAGATGAACCCAAGCAGTCCCAATAGCCCCCACTACAAGGAATCAGCATTATTTTGATTCGATAAGCTCCGGCGTATAGATGAAATCTCTGGCTGTCACACACGGCACACCGGACGGTGCTGCAGTGACACCTGTCTCAAGGACTTGTCTTGCCCATATCTGTACCACTTTCGGTCCGTGCCGGCAGCAATATCGGCAAGTGCAGTACCACCACGTTATAAAAAGGACACTTCTTGCCTATATGACCAGATGAACGTCCGGTACTATCGCGTACACACCACAGATCAAGCCCTAACTGCTACAAGAAGGCATCTCCAAGGTCAACTCAGCCAGGAAGCACAATAACCTTTTAACTGCGACTATGTACCTACCTATCTAGGTAGGTAGGTATACAGATTAGACGAATTAGGAAGGCTAGACTACCAAGAAGTCACTAAGAACATTTGCCGGGACACTATGCAGCGCGTGGACAGTTGGAGCGGCGGGCCTACCAGTCTTTCTAGCGCGCACTATATAGCCCTTACATCGTAGACGATATACGCATTCCTCCATGATATGCTATCAGTCAGCGTTTCCACATCTACGAGCACTCAGGTCTCGGTAGAAGTGGAGATAGAGTTAAGGACGGACGGGCTTCAAGAGGCTATACATTTTCTACTATCCCTAGTCCGGCAGTTCTCGTTGCTGGTAGGTACCCAGGGAGAGAAGATCGACCCCGATAAGCGCGAGGCCCATGTTGGTGTAGGACGGCGCTATACTCCACCAACACACCTACGACATGGATATAGTAGACTTACGTATGACTAGTCGCGGCTCACCGACGAATGCCTACCTAGGTATGAATGGTTGGGGTTGTGATGCTGACTCCATGGATATTCGCAACTCGGTATCCCACTTGTGCCGGCTGAGTTATCATATGCCCAGGGCTGTTGAGGGGACTAGTGGGAAACAGACCTGGGGAACCAGTGACAGGCTCGTTATCGTCCCATCTACCTGGGTCTTGTTAATAGCGTCATATCAAATAGCAACTCCAAGCATCTAGTCCATTCCGATCGATCTAAGCTTTTATTCACCTTGGTCCAAGACCTCCAACAAGAGTACGCCTTGAGCATTGGGTTTCGATTTTCTTGGCAATGATCTAGTTGTTGCACAGCACATTTGGAGACAATCTACAGACTCTGGGTTCTTCTGGTTAAACTGATTGGCTCTGCAGAGCAACATGAGCCGCTCAGATTCAAAGAGCCTGCGCCGTGCCTCACCGGAACTGCCATCTACGTATGCGACACGTCAGCAACGACAGGGGGCTTTTCACAACACATGGCGTATGCCAGATCTGAAGGGATCGAATCTCGTGCTAAAGGCACCTCTGGTATGTAATTGGAAGTCCGTTTGACCCCAAAGCAGGTAAAAGAATCTAAAAGATCTACAGATACTGTTTACCTCGGCAGAGACACTAACTCCATTGCAAAGACCAGCTTAAATCCGTAGGCTTAGATACTTAGTTGTATACTATCTAGTTCAGGCTTGTTGGCGACTGACGTGAGTCCCTTTCAGGTACATATGAGAACCTTTGTCTGATTCAGGCTACCCGCCGCAGTTGACTTGAATAAAGAAGACCCATTAGAAACAACCGAGGCTTAACAAAGTCCTGCCAATACCAATTCTTGACTGTTCGCCTCCCCCGCATCCCTATTTTGTCTGGGGTAAGTCATCTGATATCAGATTTACCTACTTAGGTACTCTCCAAGAGTGCGTGCAAGAACGCACTCAATAGATACCTACCTGGTATACATCACACCGGGAAGAAGTACTAGCTAGTTCTAGCTGGAGGGCCAAAGAGATAATCGATTACCAATGAGGTGGCATCGATATTATCAGATATGTTAGTGATATATGGATGGCTAACGACAGAATAACTCGGGTACATAGATGTACCAAAACACTTTAATGACAAATGAGTATAATATGATACGGGGAAATACCCCAGTGGAGTAGAAAGACATATCAGGCACAGACAAGGAGGGACAAGGACTATAGCCTTATGTATCCGGACACCTATGACGAAGAGTTAAGCCAACAATAAAGGAAGGAGGAGTAGAAAGGAGACTGGTTAAGAGCTATGAGAGCTTCCTGGCGGCTTAGCTACCTCCTAGGTAAGTATCCATGTCCTTGCTATTCGTTCTAGCTCTCGCCACCATCGGAAACGGCCAAGGGCAGCGTCCTGAGCCCCCGTCATGAGCATTTAGATGAAATCAGAAAGTTTCTGGTAGAAACCAGTGCCGAAATTGGGTCTTTATTCCTCGACTACTGGTCCACCGCCATCCATTGGTTGGCGCTTCACGGCACCAAGGGGAGTGTTGATGGCAAGGATTGGATATCGTGGGGAAGGACGCTATACGGGGATGTCTGTTGATACTCGCTCGATATCAAGAACGGGCCGAGCCTTCGAGTTAGAAGCCTACCTTCTGTTAGCCTTTGCTGTTCGTACGCAATGACAGGTCTAGGGGCTGGGGCTGAGGCTGATGGCTAGTAATACGACCAGATCGTTCTATACCCCTTTTGAAAAATGCAAAGCTTGGCAATGGTATTAACAATTATGCATTTAAGTCTAAGCCATCAGTTGAAGCCTCGACTTTCTGCCTAGGTGTCTGTATTCGCGATTGTCTATGAGAGTTTGACGTTGTCGTGAACCCGAGCAACTAAGCCCGGGGGCTTGTGTAACGCAAAGACATTTGCCAGCCCGAACCTTAACCCTAACCCTCACGGTCTCTAGTACTTCACACCCCCCTTTCCCGAGTCCCATTAAATTTGAGTCATTTCCAGGGTTCCTATCAAGCCCTAGCTCAGACAGCGAGAACACAGACGATATAGGACGATTATCACGATTGATGTCCCTTAAATGACCGCGCCCATAGAGACGTAGACCAGTTGTCCAGCAGACGACTTGGCCAATCCCGAGTCGCTAGTGAACCATCCACAATCGCCCCGAAAACGAAGAGTTTGAAGCAACATCCACGTCGTGGTGACTAGGAGCGAGTTATTGACCAGAGTCTACGAACCTCATCACGGCTCGAGCATTGTCAATTCTCCTAGGTAGGTCAAAGATACGGCGCTATATCCTTGCCTAGAGAAGCTTCGGTACCAGGGTATTGTTGCTTACGTATTGTATCAACCGGAGTCCAGAGCCGCTTTCGGTACGGCTAGCCACTCATCCCAGTAGCGACCCAGGTAATGGGAAAGAGACTCGATCATGAACCGACCGGCGTCACCGAAAACCCAGAACTCGCGGTCGGCATGCAGTAGCATGGCCCAGTGGGCGAGGATCACCAAGGAGACGGGCTGCCGTTGCTCCAGTAACTCAATGAACTCGGTGGTAATGCGGATCGGCCAGGCCAGTGTAATGTGTGTCGGGTAGGGCTTGGGAAGAGCACGACGGGAGTCGAATACCCAGCGGAGGACATGGAGAGCGTTGCAGCACGCCTCGTATGTTTGCTGACCAAGCTTGTCACGGGACTGGTTGAGGAGGTCCTCGACATGATCGCATTCATGCACTGCATTTGCATGCGGCGGTTGGTTTTTCTCGCTGTCCTCTATAGCGTTTATTATCTGCTTCAACTCGGTTTGGTGAAGAAATTGCCACCCCTGATGGGCAATGATGTGCACGCCGTGGTGCAGACTGAGGTACTTGACAGCCTTGCTAAGAAAGTCGGAGAAGTCGCCGCGGGATGAGACTGCGTCAAAGAGGCAGTGCAGACCAACGAACGAGCAAAATACCAACATGGCCACAGCGTTTCCCTCGTTCACTTCAGGCTTCGACGCGTTGAATAGCCCCAGAGCACGGGTCTGGAGTTTGGATGCTTCGCGCAGGTGCTGCGCTTTTTCTGCGCCATCGGATTGAAGAGTGCTCATGTGCAGGGCGGAGAAAGCTAGCATCTGGTCCATCAGGTAAGGCGCTGCAGTTGCGGACTTGAAAATGGCCTCATAGCAAATCTGGGCGCCTTCAACATCAGCGACAAGCCAAGGAGTTCGCGATCTCAGGACTTCATTTTCGAGATGGTGAAGAAGAGTCAGGTGATGTAGATCGAAGCCACTAGGGGGAAGAAGACTTGATGGAAGGTCGTCAGCTCCATCGGTGGCGAACTCGGCACTGTCTGCAGGCAATTGCTGCGGATATGTAATAGAAGATGGAGTTGTCGCAGATGGCGTGGTCGCCGCACATGGCGCGGGGCTGGACAGAAGAGTCGCCCTTTCTGAATGTGAGTCTATTGCACGGCCAGGAATCTCACTCCGGGAGGAATACAGGTCGAGATATGAACACCGACGCTGTGCCGCGTTGCAGTTGGCACAAGTCGGACGATTCTCGTCACATTTCATGTGGCGCCTCTTGCACTCTGTTTGGACGATATTGAGCCAATGCGATTAGAACTATGAGTGTTCATCGCTCACCTTTACACCCATTCCGAGATTTCCTATGCGATCGCCGCACCTGTGTGTTGGCCTCTGCGGGCATCAGAAATCCGTAGCATGTGAGATGTTGGATATTCCCAAAAATAGTAGGAATGTTGTGTAAAGAAGAGACGTGACGCCTTTAATTGTTCAATGTGGGAAGGAGAAAGTCTTAGCGGGAGTACGTAATCAAGTGGGTAGCCCCCTTTTCCTGATATGTGGGGGCCAGGGGTTAGGGTAGGATTCCAAGACTTATAAGAACTTCAGCAAAGCATCAATAAGACTTATATTGAGGACATATTACTAGTATATACTATCTACCGAGTATCCTCTATTTAGACTATATGCATTATGCACTTGGTACCCCCAGAGTCAATTTCCTCTCCACGGCCTCGTCTTAGAACCTGAACTTGGGCAAAAGGCCCGACTTGGACTTAAATGTAAGAAGCTTAAGACCATTTGTATAGGGTTGCTCGCCGCGAAGCAAGAGACCAATCTCGCTCGGGTGCTTCCAGTGTAGATAAATTACAGCAATCCACATGAGAAGTCCGTCAAAAATGTAGAAATAGGCTTCGCTCCTTTGGATATCGGATGAACTTCCTTCTATAAACTCAATCGCCCGAAAGAGCGAACGTATCATAACCAGAAGGCTGACAACATAGAGTGTGTAGAGGTAGCTCCGCCATCGAACTTCAGGCTGGTTTGCGGATGCCGTTGGAACAAGATGCATGGCTCGATGGAACATGCAGGCAACAACGACGAAGAACCCGAACCAGACAAGTTGGAGGACAAGGCTAGCGATAACGACGCCGTTACCGATGTTAGCTAAGCTTGGGACGGCGCGCGACCCTCCCATGAGTCCACCAGCTGCTCCGGTTAGCCACCAGGAGGATGAATGGTTTCCGAGTCTTAGCTTACCCGCACACTGCATGAAAAGGCAAACAAGATCCCCAGTCACAAATATTTTGGTTATAGATCGATTCTTGAGGAAAGTGTGAGATTCCCCGTCAGTAAGTCGAACGATTCGCCCCAGTACGACATAAATCGAGGCCGAAAACAAGGCAGGGCTCAGCAAGATGAACACACTCTGGATGATGTAAGGCATCATCCTCCAGCAGCCTGGTTCCTGTCTTGCGGACGACGTCCGAGCGGCGTATCCTATGAACTCGGCTGTAAAATCCGCACAGGTCAGTGATTATCTCCTTGGAGAAAACATAATCGCAAGATTCACTGACTGAAACAGCCCCCGACTAAGGCTCCCAGGAACCATGTTTTCGTTTTATACATTTGCCATAAATGTAGGAGCGTTGAAACCAAGAACAGCAGGCAAAAGATCACCGCGGCTGCGGCGGACGGGACATATCGATAAAATGAAAAAGAAGCATTCTGCCAGTCAGGATTGCAAGTCGACATGTCGGAAATCGGCGAAGGTGAAGCTGTAAAATTGTATGAGAGAATGTTGTGAAATTGATGACATGAAGATGATGTACCTGTTCAACATTGCAGATGGTTACTGTCTAAATATACGCAAAGCAACCGAGATACGACACCCTGCCCGATTGCGTTCTGAAAAGCATGTTTAGAAAGCAAGGCTTAGACTAGGAGGTAGTCTCCCGCGTTTAGAGGCCCGCGGGACCGTTCGTATCGAACGATGTTTGATTGGTCCTTGATTGGTCCATCACACTTCTGCTTCCCGACCTTTCGTAATGGACGAATCACGATGCACGGAATACGGTATACGGTGCTGTAGAGAATACGGCAATACGGGTGGGTATGGTTTCGAGATGTCCTCCACAAAAGCACGTAATTCTGAATGACCGGAGATGAGCATTGCGTCTGCATTGAATATCAAAACGAAGAGATTTGAAATTATTGCTTGGTACCCGAGTCAAGCAGGTGAACCACGACTTCAATGCCCCATTGTCGCAGACGTCCTTCGCCATGTGAAAATACACATATGTTGGCGACGTCCAGCGCTGTATATCTCATTATTCATTCTTTCAATTTCGAGCCATCATCATTCACCTATTGTCTCTCGTTTGGCGGTCGATATCTGACACTATGATTCCATCTCTTTGCAATGGCACCATCCCGGCCAGCGCCTGCTCAGCCTCTGCCATTCCATTTCCGAGCCTGTTCGGTGCCGAGTTCTTGTCTTTAGAGGCTAATTTCGTCTCGAACTACTCTCAGAGCGTTCATAGTGGTTTTTATGTCAACCATGGCGCCATTTCTGTGGAAAATCTTAATTACTGCAACGTCACCGTCACCTACACTCACCCGGGCCAAAATGATGCCGTGCATGTTCAAGTATGGATGCCTTCAGACACCTGGAACGGCAGACTCCAAGCCATCGGCGGAGCTGGTTGGCAAGCAGGTCTCCATTACGCCGGGTTGCAAGGCATGATGGCCGCTATGGGCGAAGGGTATGCGACTGTTGGGACCGATGCTGGGCTAGGCTCCGACGTCTATCCCACGAACTGGGGGCTAGTCAGTGAAGGGAACGTCAACCTTTACCTTTTTCAAAACATGGCCTCTGTTTCGCTCAACGACGCCGCCGTCATCTCGAAGAGCATCGTAAACTCGTTCTACGGCCAACCTCCCAAGTACTCGTACTTTACTGGCTGTTCCCAGGGCGGCCGCCAAGGGATGATGCTCGCTCAGAGATATCCGGATGCCTATGATGGGATTGCTGCCAGTGCGCCCGCAATAAATTGGGACAAGTTCTTCGTCTCGTATCTATGGCCAACATATCTCATGGACAGTCTTGGCGAATACCCGCCCTCGTGTGAGATCGATGCATTAACCGAAGCGGCAATCGACGCCTGCGACGGCCTGGATGGTGTTTCGGATGGTATTATAGCCGACCCTAGCACGTGCACATTCGACCCTACAAGTCTTGTTGGTAAAGTCATCAACTGTACCAATTTTGGCACCGAAAGACCCATCTCGGCCGCAGCTGCGACGATTGTCAAAGGGGCTGTGAGTGAATTCTTATGCTTCATTTTGTTATCCTTTGAAGGAGCGAAAGCCGATATTCGCTTCTTATCTCTATCACTCTCTTACATAGCTCAGGATCTTCTATGTTTCTCATTACTAACTCGTACAAGTGGGAAGGTCCAAAACGAGTCGACAACTCGAGCATTTGGTTTGGCGTTGGCCAAGACTCCGTACTGAGCGACACAACACAACAAACAGGAGTAATTTCTACTACCTGTAGTACTAATGGAACTTGCACAATCAATAATGTAGACCTGGCCGCGGTTTGGGTCAAGTTTTTCATCAATAGGAACTCGAGCTCGACCATAAGGTATCTCAGCCACGAAGAATACGACCACATCGCACATGCCTCTACTCAGATATATGAGTCTGTTATTGGTACACGAGATCCAGATTCCCCGAATTGTAGATAATACATATACAGCACAGGTGTGGGGCGTATAGGCCAGCCACCGATTTACCAGCCACCGATATTCCAATAATATGTACTGTACATTAGATCTCTCCTATTATATTTGTATTATCAATGAGTACATAAATATGAGATATCGTAACCTTAAATACTTATACTGTGCCTAATCGACCCGGCATGTTAGCATTGTGGTGATGTTCTGTTACTATGCTGATGTTACCTTGTGGCATATAGCGGCCCCCAGCATAAGCGGACTATCATCGAACAAGACTCCGGCGAGAGATAAAGTCAAGATGTCGGCATCGGCTTTGGGGATTTCACGACCAGTTTCCTTGCTAAATACGATGTCACGGGCATGCAGGTATCAATATAAAACCACGCCCGTCGAATAGCATATTACAACCGCCCGGATGTATATCGAATCGACAAGCCGTTGAGCCTCACGAGTTGGGGGCTTATGTACAAACTACTACGAGCAAACTTCGACGGCCTCGCCTCCGCCGCGTGCCCGAATCCGCCAGCTGCTCTTCCGGGGGATGGTTCGGCGACATTCCTGTCGGGAAAGAAGGTCGTGGGGCTAGAAACTTCTCCGACCAAGGTCGTTGTCCGCTTCGTAGACGTGGCCACAAATCAAGAGGAACCAATGTCTGCAGATATGCTCATCGGCGCCGACGGTATACGCTCCCCCATCCGCAAGCTAGTCCGAGCCCCTACTGTAGAGCGTTATGCGGGCTACGTGGCCTGGAGGGGAACTGTCAGCGAAAGTTTGGTGTCTAAGGAGACATTCGAATATTTCTCAGACTGGTTTTGCATGAACATCACGAAGAAAAGTTATTTGATCGGGTTTGTAAACCTTGATGCAGGTGCCGTTCAACCTTTCCTATTACAATAACAGAACCGAATTGTAATTGACAAATCCATATCAGCTACAATGTCCCGACTGACGACGGAAACTTTACGCTAGGGGAGCGCCTAATAAACTTCATCTGGTATACTAACCTGGCCGACTCCTCCGCCGAGATGAACGACGTGCTCACGGACGTAAAGGGGGCGTACCATCGAAACACAGTCCCGCGAGGTCTCCTTCGCCCGGAAGTTTGGGAGCGGGTACGCGCCACAGCCCAAGTCACCGCGCCGTTCGCTGAGGTGCTCGCCAAAGTGAAGAGTACATTTATGACGAAAATCAATGATGCCTTCAGCGCCGCCTCAAGCTTCTACGACGGTAGGGTTGTCGTAGTCTGCGACGCTTTCGCGTCTTTCCGGCCCCACGCCGCCGCCGCCGAGCAGGCCGCGTTTCATTCTCACTCACTCGAATTAGTATATAGAGGCGAAAAAGCCTAGGAGGAGTGGGAGCGAGATGCACGTGTGTATGCGCGCATATGGCTTTATTGAATTTCGTGATCGGCGATTTTGGACGCGGTGCCATTCTTTCGCTATTCAAGTCCATAATCTTCTATGTACTGTTTCTGTTATGGCGAAAGATGAATCGCAATGCTATAACGTCATGAACGGCTTTTTATTTGCACCTGATAGAAAGGCGTCAAAATAGTTCCCGCAGACAAGTCACATAATACACCGACACGCCAAGGTCAAAGAGCCATAACTCGATGAATCCAGGTCCTAAAATAAAGAACTCTGGTAAACAATATAGAGTTTGCTTAATAAAGGGATTAAGTTTTGAGGTGAAATATTATCGAATAATACAAGGTGCGTGAGCTATTTAACGCCTTTCTGCCTGCATGTCGAGAAATAGGGGAGAGCCTCACCTTGTCAACAACGAACCGATGAGATAACGGTTGAATAGCAGTCCTCAACAAGAAGAAGAGGTCACCCCCCCCCCCCCCCACCTCTCTACTTTCGACACAATACAATATAATTAGGTACAAGCCTATGTCCCTCAAAGCCTTCCAACTAAAGTTATTCTCATGCAGAATAATACCCTATACACAAGAAGTAGACCTTTGCAGGCATAAGTCTTTTGGATAAGCCTAGAAGAAGAAGGAGAATAATTGTGACGATCTACAACAATTTAGGTAAATATTGCAGTTGTACATCAAAACTAGGGAAAGATATAACACGACTGAGCACGCTACCTCGCAATTAAGAGGTCAGACAAGAACAAATAACAGTGACAGTTCGCATCTAGGACTAACTCGTACGGAGTCAAGCCTTGAATTGCCCCTTAGCGTTCCTTATTAGGCAAATCCAGCACTAGTAGAACGCGCAGCGACCTGAGCTTCTACAACGCATTCCGAGGCTGATGATGAGTATAATGACAATAGCATAGTCCGCAATTCCAAGGCGGCAATAATGGCAAAGATACCTATCACATGGACGCAACTAATATTGTAGGAGACAGGAAAGTGATTATGATTATACACACCCACTGTCAGAGAGTTTCAGAGCTATCCAAGCTAACACCTATCTAAACCTATTGCCTAATGCCTCACAAAGGCCTCGCTTAACTATATGCAATATCATAGCTAGGCTATCTTAATCCTAATGTGCATTCGGGTTGTATGAACCCGAGTGGACGCAAGTAGCACGCCCACAGTCCTTCTTCCGGTTGACGGTCTTTTGCGTCACATCGCCATTTGCCTTCGTAGTAAGGGTAATGATGCTTTCGGTGTCGCACCTGCCAAAGACATTAGCTAATCCTTAGGCGTGTAACAATGTTCAGGTATAAGAACAAACATGTTGGATATGGCCGAATCAGTAGACTTAGTTTGATGGTTTAAGTCAGGAAATGTTTGATATGTGTGAGATGTCCTATGAGGAAGTATTGGCTGCAATTGTGGTTTGGTGTAGGATATAATTGTGGAATTGGTGAAAGGGATTTCTGAAATATTATTTAACTAGACTAAGGGCCTAAGAGAGGAAGAACGGAGGAGTCTCGTTTATAAGGAAATTCTAGCTGTAGCAGCTTGAGAGGATAAAGCTACCTCGGAAAGTGGCGTTATACGGAATTTGGACTGTTTGGTCCCATATTCCTGATTCTAGCCATTATCACTGCCCCATGCGTCCAATCCTGCTGTCCCTTACCAGTGGCCGGTGACCCTGAAAGAGGCTCAAATGAGTCTTCTGATCGGCGAGAACTACCCGAGTACGAACTGTTAGTATATTAGATAATAGATGAAACCGCATCCAGCCATTAGACGGAGTCGTAGCAGTAGTAGCAAGCCAGTTCTTGGCCCTTAGTTTGGGCGGAGTATCCGGCCAAGGCTGTTATCCAATGCGCCTGCTTGAACCTACAATGCTCACCATCTTTTCTAGGGCCTGAGCCGGGTCAAACGAGGCCTTGGGTCATTCAACACCAGTCGTTGGCAGCTCCAGGAACTGCTTCTGCACGCTAACCGTCGGTTCTAAGCCTTGCACGGCATTAAAATGAGGCACCCAACTAGTCAGAGCTAGTTGACTACCAGCCATTGGTGGTTCAACCGCATTAGCTAAAACAGTATTAAGCATCCAAGGGGAGTTTTGTTGGTAATATGCCTATTAGGTAGGTATGGTTTGCCTTGAAGACAGCGGCAGCCTTTGGCTAAGCCCGTTGACATATAGGTAGCTATTGTCAGTGAACCGCGGCTCCCTCGATGTAGGCCTTTACATTTCAACCCACGACCCACGACCCATGGGTGGATTGTTTTCCGTGGGTTCTTTTCGAAAACCCACGAAAACACACGCTGAAATTGGGTTTCGTTAAAAGCTATTTTAAAGCATTATTTTACCTGGGCTATTTAACAGGTAAGTTAAGTTCGATTCTTAATAGCGTTTTTGGCGTTTCGTATCATATAGCTTTACTATTTTGTAGATTGGTACACGATTGGTATAGGTGTAAATATTGCCAAGAAAATCCGTGGGTCGCCGTAGGTACCCATAGCCAAAGCCTACCTCGATGAAGACGAAGTAATATACTAGGTCGTCGAATATGGCCGATGTTGGTAGCCCTCGGCCTACTTACCGTGAGTTGGTACCAACACAGTTGGTTAGTTGATGCTAATTGGTCGGCTGATATGTGTAACCCGGGTTTGTACATGTGTAGTAACCTCGGAATAGGTATAGCTTTATTTGTTGCTACCAACAGGTGGGGAAAGTTTCACTAGGCGCTGCGCTACGTTTCTCCACTTAGACGGGTCTAGCCGCCTTGCGCCCGTGCGGGGGCTGACCCACCCTGCCACCTGTCAGGGGTCTCTACTATTATGCCTCGCCGTCTGCATTTCAACGGCGTCTGCCTGTAGTGGTTTATACCTTAAGTACTGCCACCATTTCGACTTATAACCCTCGCCCTCCGACTCTGCTGATTTACTCCCATCATATCGCAAGCCTTACTGCCATTGCAATCATGGCACCCGAAATCACTCACTTCAACGACATGGATTTTGTTGCTGAGTCTTTCGACCCAGAGACCTCGGATTTTCTATATACCACGTTCGCAGTTATTGAGAGGGACGATGCTGCCTACTTTGGCCAGCTATCTATACGCAAGCTCAAACTCTCCCTCAAAGAGTACACATCTGCGCTTGTGCGGCTTCCCGATGCCGAAATCTACCCTGAGTTCCCCCAAGGCGGTGAACTCACCCCAGCCTCAGACGAACTAACCAGCAACCTCTATGTCAAGCGGCCACGACTGTTTACATACGAGGAGTACAAAGCACAAGACTGCGTCGACATAATTCCTGCTCTACTTCTTGAAGAGGCACACACCCTAGAGGCAATTTCGAGACACCCTCATCCAAACATCATCGGGTACCATGGATGCCGCGTGCGAAGGGGGTTCGTCACTGGGCTGGTCCTCGACCGCCACGTCAGTGACCTCAAGAACTACATTAATGACCGCACGGGACCCCTTGACAAGGGGCCTTTCATGGATGCCCTGGAATCGGCCATCAACCATCTGCACTCCCTCGGTCTTGCCCATAACGATATCAACCCCAGGAACATCTTGGTCAACGCTGCTGGCATGCCGGTCCTTATTGACTTTGACTCATGCCGTCCGGTGGGGAAAAAGTTGACATATAGTCGCGGTACACCGGGCTGGATTGACAAGGACGAAAGCTATGATACGTCAGAGACTCGCCACGATACGTTTGCTATTAATAAAATTCGGACGTGGTTGGACGAACAGACAGTCGGCTCGTAACTTGGCTATACTGCTTGCAGCCTGCGGCTAGTGGTGTTTCCACGCAAGAGTAGACCAGTGTTGGGTTAACACGGAGTAGCAAACCTGTACCTCGCTCCTCACGAGCTAAAAGAGGATGCTCACTCACAAGGACATGTCGACGTCGGAAGATACAAGCCAACTTCTGCATAATCGATTTGGTTGTTCTCCCAGGAAACAGCGGCGATAATATTCGAGCCCTAACACGGGAGTCTGGGCGAGTCTAGTTTCGCACACCAACCGCCTGCGCGGAGACAAGCTGCTCCGAGAGGTACCGTCGCACCCCCAGACCGGCCTATCTACTACTTCCTGAGATCCGTCGGCTGTAGCGACGTTGCAGTGCACAGTGAGATCTGGAAACAATCTCCCCGTAACTAGGGTGGCAGAATGAGGCCTCTAGACAACCTCACACCCAATACATCATATACACACCGCATACCGACCGCACAGGTTACAGCAGAAGCAGTACTGGGCCCCTTACGAATATAGAAGCGACTAAGGGTGAAAATTTAAGGAGAATTTTAATCTGTTATATGTCCCTAAAGAGGTGCGGCAAAGAAGTGTCTGAGTCGCTATATGGTTTTAGTGGAACCCGCTTGTTATAAAAGATGGAATCGAAGAAGTAGAAGATACCTAGTAAAAGACTTCGAGAATTGTGGCCCACTAGGTAGGAGTTAGCTGGCTAGAAGGTCAAATTATTACTTATTTCTAACTTACGATCCGGAACTTTCTCATATCCGTTACGAAGATGATATGTTTCCCTAACCCGTATACTGCTGACAACGAAAAGCTGACAAGAGCAGCCTAGCTTAAAACGTATCATGGCGCCGTTGCCGAAGACCTACGTGGATCCGACGGCCTAGTCATCGTTTTTAGTGGCACATATCGCGTCACTAAAGTCGAAGACTACTTTCTGGCCGCCCTTGAGGCTGTAGGCTGCCCCGAGGTGGTAAGGACCTGGGTAACCTAGATACCTGCACTGGTGCGCAGCGTGCTATGCGTTCCGTAGCCCCTGACGGAATGAGGCAAGACGTTGCGCATTCATACCTGCACCCTAGGCTTACGGATGGCAAGCACCCAAACCTCCATGTCGTCGTCGAGTCTAAAGTGGTACAAATTATACTGGACAACAAACGCGCCGTCGGTGTCGTGTACAAACCGAGTACAGCGTCTCCCGCCATTGAGGCTCGATCTGTCAAATCCAAGAAAATGGCCATAGTCGCTGGCGGAGCTTTTGGAATTCCAGCTATCCTAGAAAGGTCTGGTACAGTATTGGCAACCCTCAGATATTGAAGCGAGCCGGTGTGCAACCTGCTGTGGGGCTCCCCGGGGTTGGCTACGGATACGAAGATCACCATCTAATCGGATACCCATACAAGTCGAGCTTGAACCCAGACGAGACCCACCACACGATCAACAGCGGCCGTTCGACATCGAAGACCCCGAAACTCGTAAACTTCTGGGCTGGAATGCCGCGGATATCACTTGCAAACTTCGACCAACAGAGAGTGAAGTTGCTAGCCCAGGACCCGAGTTTCAGGAGGTCTGGGAAAGAGAATGGAAGCACAATGAGAACAAGCCCATGGCAATCATGGCGGCTTACAATGCGTAAGACAAACCCCCGTATCAATGATGATGATGTTGTCGTTGCGAATCTAACTCCAGCTAGCTTTCCCGGAGTACCCATCGGTCTCCCTGTTGCACAGTACTTCGGCCATAACATATTCACCCCTTACCCCTTTTCCCGTGGCCACGTACATATTACAGAACCCGATCTAGACGACAAGCTCGACTTCGAGTCTGGGTTCTTCGGAGATGCCGGTGGGAATGATATCAAGAAGTGTCGGTGGGCGTACAAAGTGCAGCGGGAGATCGCGCGCCGTAGATCGGTGTATAGGGGGGAGGTACCGAGCGGCCATCCACCATTCGCCGCCGACTCCAAAGCGGCATGCATCGAGACGACAGAATCATTTTCGAGGACCATCCCGAATATCGAGTGCACGTCGGAAGACGATACCGTCATTGACTAGTGGCTGCGTGAGAATGTTATGACGACGTCGCACTCGCTGGGCACGTGCAAGATGGGAGAACCCGACACGATGGGCCTCTGAATTCAAGTCTTAGCGTATATGACGCCGAAGCCCTGAAGATCGCCGATCTCAGTATCACACCTCGTAACATCGGAGCCCATACTGCGAATACGGCAATGGTTATTGGCGAGAAGGCCGCAGATATATTTATTCAGGAGTTGGGTCTTACACACTAATAGGGGCATCCGACAATCCGCCTCTACGTTCGCATTATGGATGTCCTCAATATGTCGCTAAGTTCAAATAGGCGAACAAGGCTTGGCGACTACAGAGGGTCGTTAAAATAGGTACGTACGCTTCGTCTGTTTCTGTACAAGGTAGCCGATCATTTCAGGTTCTCGAAGGCATTAGTCTGGAAAGTACCCAGGTAACAGTCCAACGGTTAATAGCAACGGCTATGTCGGCAGCCGTAGATATAGCAGTTCAAGTAGGCGAAGTACCCATAAGGAACCTCAACCTACCGATTTTCAACCTTAGAAAATTCAATTATTTAGGCGGACTCTATCACTTTATGTCAACCCCTTCTACGCAGCCGGCCTTCCACGTCTACCCCTTTCCAGCCTACGTATTCCTCGTCAACGTCGCCCGTAGCGCCAGCGGCTGCACGCTAACCGCCCTACCATCCTCGCCCACCGTGAACACGAACTGGTCCAGCGGCATATCCGCGTACACAGCCGTAGTCTGGCTAACCCATGAGCCGCAATTCGTCGAGAACATATCACTGCTGTGATCCTCCACGTTTAGGTTCTCTACTACGGCCTTGAACGCCACCTTCCTCGTCCCGTCGGACCCCGACGCCGACGACTCCAGCCCCGTGGGGTAGATCCGGATCGCCGGCGCCGTCACGTTGTAGTTCAGCGTGAAGCGCACCGCGACCGGGATCATGTCCGTGCCGTTGCTAACCCACTTCTCAACGCCCAGCCCCGGGCGCGCCGGGTCCGTGCTCAAAACCAGCGAGCTGTTTAAGTCCGCCGCCGTGTACGTCCCCGTGAAATTCGCGTCCGCTTCCTGCCGCGCGGCTTCCTCGAGGGCGGGCAGCAGGACTGCGCCGACGGCGTCCGCAATGTCCCAGTTGGAGTTCCCAGGCCACCCGCCGGCTAGGAGCGCGGTGATGCCGACGTCGTAGTCGGGGAGTAGCACTAGCAGCGACATGTACACGTTGATGCTGCCGGCCTTGCTATACGCGTCTACCACGCGGCTCCCGTCGCGCAGCGGGATCCGCCGGATGCCCCACGGCGAGCTGATGCCCTCGTGGATGTCGGCCGTTAGAGCGACTGGCTTGAGCCACCGCCGCGTCTGCGCCGGCGGTAGGAGCGTGTGGCGGAAGATGGCGCGGCCCACGCGCGCTAGGTCGTTTGCTGACGAGTACATATTTCCGGTTCTAGCATGCCGCCATCAAGTTAGTAAAACTATACATATGTGTGCTTTGTAGGTATGGAGTAGGCATCTGAGATACGTACGGACTCGCCTCGCCGATGCTAAAAGCCCAGTTGGCCTGCTGGCCCTGTGGGATAACGCCGAGTGCATCAGACGGCTTCTGGTAGAAGGTGTGTTTGAGGCCGAGCTCGTCGATGACGTCGGTCTGCAGCATCTGCGAATACGTTTTCCGCGTGATAGCCTCGAGGGCATATGATAGGATCTGGTATCCCATGTTCGAATATCCTGCCGTCCACGAGGGTAAGAAGGACGGGGGAACGTTGGCTAGGCCCGTGAAGAACTCTGGTCGCAAATTTGGTTAGATGGCTCGCTTCGAATGCCTTTAACTTGGCCTCTAACAATTCTTCCCCCTATTTTTGCTTTATGTATTTGTGTTCTCCCTAAACAAGGAGAATATTTCACGGTATGCATGAGCGGACTTACGAGCGCGACTACATTTTATGGCCTCACCACAGACCGGAACCTGATTCAGGGGCGCCGGAGGGAATCCTTTGGATTGCAGGTAAGTTTGGTTGTTCTCCTGCGTCAGCTCTCCCTCGATGGCATCTAGCGATTTTGTTTCATGATCTTAGCCTCGTAACCCTTTTCCGGTATCCATGTCCTTCTCTCCTTTTCCCCCATTAAATGACCCCCTTTAGATAACGCGTCATGGAAATGTACTTACAATCTCTCACTATGCCCGCCATATGGCTTGCCAAGTCCTGCAGTGTGATCTGGTCCCAGTCCACGTTCATGATGGGGTCGTATTGGGCATTCCGAGCGAGCAGCTCAAGCTCTGGGACCCATTGCGTCACTGGCGTATTCCAGTACGTGTCGCCGGCCTCAACAAGAAAAGTCAAGATCGTGAATATCTTGGTGACACTGCCGAGCCTGTAGACGGTGTTACCGTCGACGGACTTGACACCGGGCGTGTCGGCCGTCAGCAGATCCGTGGCCGTGTGGTAATGGCTCCAGACAGGCTCGTCCTCGGCGTCCGACGCCGAGAATACTTGGATCGACCAAGACGTCCCGTTGGGGTTCGTAACCGGGTCCATGCCCCGCGCGTTAAAGGTGGCCGTCAGGTTCGCGATTGCTGTTTTGATAACGTCTGACGACGCCAGCGCAGTGGGCTTCGGAAACGCCGGCCCCGGGTATGGACAGTTGGGGACGGCTCCAACCGGGAGGATCTGCTGTGCGGCAAGCAGCAACGCCGCCACGGAGAAGGCGAGGATGTTCATTGTGGCGGCCTTGTGTGCCCGGTGGACAGACTTTAGAATGGAATGAGGAAAGATAAGATGAAAATCTGTTCAGCGGAAAGGTACGTAACAGGCCGTTGCACACTTAGACGCTTCCAGACACGAAGAAGGATCGCCTTGGGACTTTTTACCAGACCAGCCGGGGGACGGGATCACCATTGCTACATCTGGGCGTCCCGGAGGGCTCAGCTTATAGGTGCGACATTGCGATCTTCGAGGCTTCGTAACCTGTTACTGTCCACCCAGGAACGTGGTCTTATGAACGCATCCTAATTGGGATCTCGGTCGAACCGGGTCGGCGGTGGTGCGGAGCAATCTTAGTGCGTGGACTTATATTGGGACATGTTGAGCCATGTGATAAAAGCATGATGACGAGATAGGTCGACGGAAGAGGTTCCATGAACTATCTGTCTCGTCTCCAATATTTTCGTGGTGGGCGGTGGTATGAAAAGGGGAAAAGAGACGAGCGAAAAACTCGTCACATATCTAGTACCACATCTCGCGATATTAGTCTCCGAGAACAAAGAGCTTGCGATGAGCTATCGTAATCCCACGAATCTGACTTAGCTACGTAGTTGATACGTCTACGTCGCATGGTTGCTACCTCGACCTACATATGGGATTTTTGGCTGAATGCGAGCCGGCCGATCTGGTTGATCTTTACGACGTTGGGGAGTATTCAAGGAACAGAAATCGATCCGGGAAACGGAATAATTTCATGAAATTACCACCTTGCGACTTTGGTTGCTACTGAACATATAACGACAATGCGGTTCCCATTGCACAAGGAACAGGTTTCAATTTGCATGTGCCATCGCCAAGCTGTCTCAGATGCTGGCGTCCGTTACTCGCATGGCTACCGGCCTTTCCCCTTTTTCTTCTCCCTCTATATATACAAGGTGACCCATTTGTTCGTCAACCAGCCGATGCTACATACGTAGGTTGTAATTTGTTATCGTAAGTATGATGGCATCGCGCAGCAGGCTTCATATAAATAAACCGCCGAGCGGAGCTCCTAGCTGACCGCAAGCAATTTGCCCTACGTACTGCTTGCTGTGCGCATCCTACACTGGATGGATCACATAAATTATTCCACATGTCGTGAGCGCTAAAAGGGTTGTTTGGTGTTTGGTAATGTATCCGGTGCATGCTGCGATATAATACCGTAAATCCTCGCATGTCTCTAGGATATGGGCAAATGGAAGTGTTATCTTATAAGTCAAGAAGATACCGGCTGGGAAACTTGAACAGCCAATAAGCTCGATTCATATGGGTGATGCAATTGAGATGATCGAGAAGAGCCTCTCGTTATCTTGAAAACGGGGGTGGCACGATTTATCCTAGCTTCGGGCATACGGGCTGGTAGATAGTATGATGCGGCTCATTGTAACTAAACATCTCGAATTCTCCGAAGTCTGGACCATGGATTCATATATCCTCAGTTTAAGCCTTAGCAAGCGAACTTTTTCCGTACTGTGGACTTCGTTGCTCGTAAACTATTAGGAGATAAGGTAGGGACATATCAAACAATGTGTGTATATTGCCAAAACTGCTTGATGTTAATCTGAACGATTGGGGATCAAATTACTACTTAACTATCTCTAGGCGAAATCATCAAATCGATCGTGTGGCAAAGCAAACTAGGTATCTCACCCTAAGCCAAAACGGCTGGGCCAATGTATGTGAATGACTTCAACACCAGTTCCCTCCTTGTCCTAAACGCCGGGGTATGTATCGTAGGAAAAGCGCGAGCTTACCCTCAACACGACTAACCGTGGTCTCGAGTAACAAAGAGAAGATCAATTGCGAATCCGTCCGTCATACTCATAACAGTTAATATCATGTCGCTACACGCGTAACTGAGAGCGATATCTAGTAAGGTGAGTTGACTACCTCATCCTTGCCAAGCTTGTATCGTCCGCTCTCTCGTGTGCCGACTCGTCCTGAACTCCGTCTCGGTGTACTCAGCCGTTGGAAATCACCAGCGATACTCTCTCTCGTAGGTCTCTTGAGATGCTGCTTCCCGACCATGTTCACCCAGTTGGGCAAGGTAACGATGACATTTTGGTCAGTACCAAACTTGAAGTCATCGGCCTTAACGTTGTCCTCGTAACGCTTGATAATGTAGGGTGCTTTGGCGCCACGAAGTACCTTTTCAAGATTCCAATCCACGATGTATGGTCCAGTGGCAGTGATAATAGACGATTCTTCACCTGCCTTGCTTGTGTTGAACCGTGCAGGGGTGAACGAGACGGGCTTCCCTGTTTCGTGATGGAACTGAGCGACGTGCTCAGGGGTCAAAGCGAGACGACGTGGTTGAGGCTTGGAATCCGCTGCGAACGGCTTCTCGAAACCTAGCTTGCCCTCATTCTTGCCAGACTTCTGCAGCGCGTCGATGAGGAGCAAGTATGTGCGGCAGGTTCCAAGTACCCAGCGTCCGTCCGCAGACACATCAAGACCGATGATAGGTTCACCAAGAGCTGGAATGACGGTCTTGGCATTGATACCCAAACGATCAAAGAGTCGAATATCACCCTTATTCGAGGCGACGGCAACGTAGCCTTTCTCCGTAGTGGAAACTGAAGAGAATTCGTTCTTCGATACGTACTGCTTGAGCTGAGAGTCAACGAGCTTGTTGCCAGCCAGGCGGGGATCGACACGGAACAGTGCATTGCGAGAAATTCCAAGGAAGGTCGGCTCGTGCGTCATCTGCGCAAATTTGTTCTCTGGCGCAAAGGTGACGACTGGGATGTCATCATGAACATTCCACTCATCAACGACCTTGCCGTACTCGAGATCCATGCGGTACAATTTGTTAGGGTCTGTGTCATTCTGCAAGATCATGTTGCGGTCTTCATTGTGTAACATGACCTTCTTGGGGACGAAGGAAGCGCCTTTTGGAGTCTCGACCTTAGAAATGTTGGTCGTGAATTCCAAATGGTTCTTAGGCGTATGCTTGAACACGCCAATCTTGGGACCTCGGACGACAAAGGAGCGATCATGCTTGTATCCAACAGCCAGCGCCGAGTTGGTATAGGGGTCCTTGGGTTCTGTCTCAACGTCATCCTGCTCTTCATCGCTGTCGTAGTGTTCGCTCTGAGGCGCATCGTCTTCCGGCTCCTCGACCTCAGGTTCCTCTTCTTCCTCCTCTTCGATAGGCGCATCCTCCATGTTTAGATCCTCAAAAGCATCTAGGACGTACTGGCGGTCCTGTTGTTTGACCTTATCCCACTTGACTTCGTTCAACTGCTCCCAGAGTGCTCTCATCAGACCATCCTGGAATCTCTCAAGCGTCTTATTGTCCTTGAATCTCAGTAACCAGGAATAAGCGGAACCATCTTCGGTAAACTGATTGAAGATGAAGGAGAGGAACTCGAAGTTGAACACCGGGTTAATATCGGCGACTACCGGGATGCCAAGCCATTGCCGATCTTTACCAGCAATATGCAGCCAGTAGTTCCACTTACCAATATCCGATACTTGAGCCGTGACTGATGGGTCTTGAAGGACAAAGGCTCCCGAAGGAAAATCGAAGAAGTGTAGTTCGCCAATTTCCATTGACAAGATCTCCAGGGGCTGGGGTTGAATCGGGGCCTGTGGGGGTCCCGTCTGCTTAGCAGGCTGCGTATTGGTCTCTCTCTCTTCATAGGCCTCGGGCGCAGGCTCTGAAAGCACAGAAGCGGTAGATGGTATGCTGTCTCGCTTGGCACTAACATTCGCCTCGTTCTTTAACTGAAACATGGCGTCGGAGGATTCAATAGAGCGCGCAAGAGTTGGGCTATGAATAGGGCTTGCCTGCGGAATAGGCTGTTCTTCGAAATCGAACTGCTGGAGGTCTGCTTCAGATGCAGTGGAGTGTGGCTTTCGATACTTGCGCTCGTACTGGCACTGTCTCGCGATGTGCTCGAATGTCTCGACTTGGGTAGACTTGATCGACGGGTCGCAGACGAATTCGTAGACGTCTCCAACGTCTCCGCTCAGGTCCTTCCAGCAAAGTACCTTCTGCGATCCTTCTCTGCTCTCGACACGGAAGTGGAGAGCCTCGTCAAGCAAGAACGTCTTCTCGTCTTTCTCAGCAGCTAGCGCGTTAAGCTCTGCGTCTTCGCCTTCCTCGTCCTCTAGCAACTCGGCTTCACCTTCTTCATAGACTCTCTGCACGACAAGTTGGTATTGGTAGTCTTGACCGGTTCGACGGATCCGAGCAGTGGCGTCCTTGAAGATGAGTTCCGAGTAGCCTTTGGGTGATAGCGGTCGGACTAGATAAAGTTGACCTTGGGGCAGCTCGATCATGGATTCTTGGCTGCTGCTGCCAAAAATCAGTTTTCCAACTGTTGTATAGATGTTAGTTTATTGTCTTCGGTTCGCCGCAACAATTCAAGATGATTTATAAACTTGGCTTAAGAGCTGTTTCCGGCAAGGCTGTGTATTAACGAGGGGCACTACTCACCATTTTTGAGGACAAACATGTTGTCCCGGATTGAGAAAGCTTTGCTATCACGAGACTTAGCTGGCAGAAGGTGAAGAGGTTCGACTGCAAAAATAAAATTTCATGGAATGGTGGGGGAAGACAAGTTATTTGTAGGAAACAGGGATCTCTTCGTCGCGAGCGCGATCAACACCAGAAACTTGGATTTGCTGATGTTGGTGATTGATGGTGGGAGAATCAAAAAAAAGCTGCGTCATAACAAGACAATCAATTTTAGCCTTTGCCTGGGTAACCTAGAGTGGAGCCTGGAGGGGTCTAATGTGGCAATGTGGCTGTGCAGCTCCACTATCCTTAGCGTCCACTGATTAGGCAGCATTCGCTTTGATGCATTCGATTAAAGAATGCTTGTCAGTTCGTGATAGTTGCATTTGCACGTGATTAAGGCAATTATCGGTTATTTCTCCTTTTTATCATTCTTCACGATCCCAGATGATTCCATCGTCAATCCTTGTACATGTCACTAAAAGTGTTATACCGCTTCTTCACCATGCCATCGCTAATTCCTGCGCCGATCATCTCCTCTCCCTTCTCTAGCTTTTCGGAAACTTCTTGCATGAACTCGTCCAACGAAAGTGCGTTGGGGTTGTTTTCCTTCTTGTTATCGTCGGGATCCTCGCGTTCGCGGTGTAGGTCAGTAGCTACGGTCGGCGGTGCGATCTCAACCACCCTCACATGCGTATCCTTAAGCTGGCTCCTAAGGTTCATCGACCAGAAGTGCAACCATGCCTTGGTGCCGTTGTACACCGGGTTGATGATCGCGAACGGCACGAACCCCAACACGCTCGATACGTTGATGATGAGAGCGTGCGGCTTTGACTTCAAGTGAGGCAGTAGTCCCACTGCGAGGTGCAATGGGCCGCGAATGTTGATATTCAGCTCATTATCAGCCTTCGACAGGAAGTCCTCGGGTGTCTGCTTCTGGACCTGGAGAGGCCTCTGCACGCCGGCGTTGTTGACTAGGCAGTCGAGCTCGGGATGCTCTCTAGTAATGCGGTCGATGAACGCCGGGATATCAGGGATCGAGCCAGTGTCAAGGACATAATATCCAGCGGCTCCTATTTCCCTCGCGGTGCTTTGAAGTTTCGACTCGGTCCGGCCAGCGATAATGACTTTCTTCCCTTTCGATATGAAGTATTCCGAGAGCGCCTTTCCAATCCCTCCACCGCCACCGGTGACGAGCGCACAATTAAAACTCAGATCCTCTGATGCCATTATGGTTATTAAAAGTATCGAACACATACCTTTAAAGCGTGAGTGCTTTCTTATAGTTCTGTAGTGGCTGTCGAAGCACAAGTGCCTTCGCAGTATAACTGTGCTTAGTCACAACCTTGCAACCATTGGAGTACGTCATTGAACCCTTCGTGCATTAGTCAGGTTTACTGTTTGACTGCATAAGTCCGAATACTTGGATGTGACTTATTTAGGGGTCGGCGATAGTGTTGCTGCTCACTCATTTTTCGGGCATTAATACGGGCTTGATGAATAATGTCAAGCTCTAAGAAATCCGTTTTGATTGATATCTCGATGATATCGTACATTGTCCTCCGATGCTCTCGAAAGAGGTCAAGTCATAACACATCCCATATGAGAGTATGCGAGTGTCCCGAGCCGAAACTACGTGAATAGCTTCTTTTCAGCGCCTACTTGACCACTGCTCTGTTTTCCGTCCGCCTTCCGTTGCCATTCCCTGCTTAGGGATCAAAAGTCTTGCTCTCCTTGCCAAATAGTCAGCTAACACAAGGTCAAGTCTTAAGAGTGAGAATCACCTGCGTGTTTCATCCACCTCCTAATGCATCGACTATGCATCAACAACAAGAGTACAGAAATGCTATGAAATGAAGAGAGTCGGCAGGTCTGCACTTGCGCAATCCCCCATCAACTCGAATTCCACGTCAACGATTAGCTGTGCCTAAGCACGGTATAGCCTTAGTGCTTGTTAAGTTTGGCTATTTTGTCCATATCACGCTGCTTGCATGCGGCCTAGAAATTCAATCAGGATCAGCATAACATGGCCATAGGACAGCGCGGAACTTACAAGGTACGTATCCAGCCCATCATACTCGCAGTAATGGACAATGTCTCGGTCGCTCAAAGCTGTTCCCGGCCGAAGTCCCAAGGCGGTGTCAACACGCCTGTACAGCTCGGTCCTATGTTCATGCGTCAAACGTGTGAATAAGTACCATTCGAACTTGAACATGGCTTCGGCTTGGCGGTTGAGCTCAGACTTGAGTTTGGCTGACCTCGGTGGATTATTTCTGGTCGTATGGACTAGCATCGTCTGAGTGTCGTTGGATAAGTCGACATCGGGGACATATTCCATCGATTCATTCGAACTTCGACGTCTCAACTCCTTGCCACGGGTTACTCGGTTGATGTTGCGCTTCTGATCGACAACGTGCATTGGGATATCAACTTGAGTTGGGTGTGGGTCTCTTGCCGAGACATCGGAAGCCATGATGCTTTTGCCGCCGTCCATGGTCAAGCGCTTGCGAATCTTGACCTTGAGGTAGCCGTTACCAAGAGACTTCATCATCCACCCGCCGTTTACGGGAGCCTCGACGAGATCCACCTGCGCTGTCGGGCAGAACAGGAGCGCTTGTCCTGTTCGTAGGGAAACGATCGTGTCGAAGAGAGATCCGTCGAAGCTGGAGTCATGCTTGTTCGCGCCGGCCAGGTGTTTCTTGAGTACGTCATACCAAGCTGGTGAAATAAACCGATGCACGAAGGTGGCGTTCACTAGAGCAATGAGCTCATGCGAAACTGTGGGCTCTTGGGTTGCGATGAGCACGCGCGTTCCTGTGTGTCGCTGCTGTCTGATGACTGAGAGCAGGTCGTTGGTAAGTATCTTGGCCGCTCCGGATTGCAGTAGAAACTAATTCCGTTAGCTTTTGACCGGTATTTACCTAGGTAGTGTTGGCATTCTTACCTTGTGCGCCTCGTCAAGTACAACCATACGGCCACACTTGTTTCTCTCCTCGAGGAAAATGGAGAGACAGATTGAGAACATAGTACAGGCATCGTCCGAACTGTAGAACGGGTCGCTAAGGTCGACAATTGTCAGCGAACCTGGTTCGAATGCCCAGATGTTCTCCTTCGCACGTGCGGGTCGAGTTGATTTCGTAAACGATGATGGGGCCATGATACTGTCCAGAAGTTGGAGACGCATGCTTAGGGGCACGCTTTGGCCAGTCACCCACTCATTTCCGTCAAGGCGACGACGAAACTCGGAGTAGGTGAACCCTCCTTTCATTGCCAATTCTCGAGCGATATTCACCACCACCTCCATGTAGAGCGGAGCATTCGTGTCGGCCGTGAGGTCGATAGACATAAGCTTGAGCATTCTCTCGATATCGAGCTGAGACTCCTCGAGATAGAGGGGAAGAACCTTGGGTTTCGGGGAGAACGGACCCAGACCTGGCAAATTGCCATATAGGCGCTTCATGGCCCAAATGTTGGACGGAGAGACAAGTACCGTGACCGGAATTCCAGAGGAGCACAGAAATGCGGCCTCGCATAGCTGGGTAGTGCTATAGCTGGAATATATGTCGTAGTGCATAACCATTGCCGCCAATGGGTTCGGAAGTTCGCCAACTGTGCTGTCTCTAACAAGAGCGTTCTCCAAGAGACAGCACATGGTGTGGGACTTGCCCGATCCTTGCGATCCGCAGATGAACGCCGACCACGGCATGTTCGTGTTCGCGAGAACAAGGCGATCTTCCGGAATCGCGTTCACAAGATCCTGTCGAATGCCGATCAGTCCATACTGAGGGATAAGCTGCGGCGGCGCTTTTGCCCATGGGGATGTAAAGTTAGGGTTGAAGAGGGGGTAGGTGTTGGGTGTGAATGAGGTTGAGTGTGTCGAGGTCGAGTGGATGAACTTGTCCACGGCCGAGGTGAAGATGGGCGCATCGACAAAAGCGTCCTGTTGCGTCGCCAGTTGATGATGATCATCTCCATTGTCGTCTCCCTCGATAAGGGGTAGAAGCTTGGAAAACTTCAACATCGTAGCGGCACCGTCGTGTTGAAGACGGATGAGTACTACGAATGAGATAGAAAGGTGTGCTTGTGTAGGAACTTAGCAGTTTGTGATTGTGGGAGATTTCTGTTCGGACTCGAAGAATTTGTAGGATGGATGAAATCACTACCTGCCTGGTAACGACGCAACGAAATGGAAGGCGTCTCACTAATAAAAACAATAAAGGTAGATATCTGCCTACCTAGGTAGGTACCTAGGTGTCCGAGCTCCAGTGGATGTTCTTGTTTTTCCGAGCTTAATTCTCTGTGAAAGGGATGGACAGCCCTGAATTAATATGCTCCCTCGTTTATTTTGTCAGGAACCATAGGCACTATACCGGTTCCGCAAGTTCAACTATCGTATATGATTGGTCATGTATGTTGATTGGAACATTCGGTGTCCATCGTACATTCCTTTTATGAAATACATATTACTAGCGCCTTGCAACTGTGGACGGAAAATATCTCTGCTGGAAACTCTCTATCGTTCACAACGTTTGGAAAGAGCAATGCTACCTAAACAAGATGTAATACTATTAGAGGCTCTATTAAATACTACTATTATAGGGCTAGCGTCCATATAACGAGCGCAAGTGAGGTACCTACCTAGGTAGGTACAGCATATAAGCTGATTCAACCCCTTCGAGATTCCCAGCGGGAGGACAATAGTAGTAGGGACTTCTAAAGGCACATCTAGGGGCAGGCAGGCGTAGTTGAGCACACGGTGTTGTCTTAACCATAGTACAGCTAGCATGACATTAACGGCATAGTGTATGACAATGCCGTTGTTGAGCACCCATACTGTTGGAGCCACCTAGAGCCAAGGCTTTTTCCAACCCATACCAGACTGTGTTGAACCCTGCGTAAGCCGTGGGCCCATAGGACTAGGCTGGCGCTTGCCCCTATCCTTGCCTATTCCCCGCATAGTTACCTACGATGAAGCCGAAGTTGAATTGGTATTACCACAGTGTAACTACCTAATATCACGGTATTCAACCCCAACTAATCTAAGAATAGTTAGACGTGTGGACACTTGGTTACAATATATCCTCCTATATTAGGAGATGTACCTTTTCCTCGGCCGTGTTCGGCTTTTATTTTATGAACTTATTATTAGCCTTGTTGCCGTTAAGGTTACTGCTGCCGGTGCTCGTATAGGTACCTAGGTAGTCGATAGCGTGGTCGGTGGTAAGGTTACCTTTCAGTGGCTTTTTGTAAGGACATTAAGGCTAGTCTTTTTGAAAAATGTAATAAGATCGACCTTATTATTTATTAATAAAAAGTATCGAACAATTAAATTCGTTTACGAAGCGACGGTATTAGTTACGGTTAGAATAAGGTTAAAGAAAAGGTATATTTATTAGTATAGGGGTATGTATCGTGAGTTAGGTATCTATACTTTTAACCCGTTCTCAGATTAGTTGGAATAGAATGCCGTGAAACTAGGCGTTCCAGAATTTGCCATCTGTCACGATATCGTGACATTTAAAGTCTTAGATTGCTCTTCGAGAGTCACTCCAAATTTTCCGGAGGTACCTTACGGAAGACTTTCGCAATAAGTTTCCCTTGATTTCGGTTGAACCAGGTCGTATTCTCTAGCAAACATACCACTTTTCCCCGAGTTAGTATTGATTCATATGAATTGAAATTATGGATTTGATCCTCCAGCCTCTTAAAGGAATCTTTTAAACATCCGCGGTGGTGATACTTAATGGCTAATAACTAATCATATAAAGGGTGGTAATTAAATACATCTCTTCCAATGTTATTAGATGATTGGAGCTCCAACACGGCTGCCAGGGATTACAGCAGCAATGCAAGAGCAGAGGGAAAGAGTGACGGGGAACAAAAGACAGTAAATCTCACAGTTGCAGTAAAGTATTCTGATCACCGTTGTAAGTGATTAACAATGCTTCGTAAATAATAGCCCAGGCGATGCCGCACGGCATCGTTACATAGCCATTATGGTGTTGCCTACAGGTAGTCTTAATATCGATAGCCGTGTATCAAGCCACATCTTAGCGAAGGCACAAGGATTCAACTCTAGGCATTCTAGGCATCATAACCTTTAAAACAGAGCACTTCTTTGTTCCTTTATGCTTGCCGCGGTCGAAGGAATTCAATCATTTGACTCGTGATTCACTTCGTGCGAATATTCACTCCAAGCGCTTAAGCTGCTCTCTGATTCTATCTTGCCATTTCGCTCTCACAGGAGTTTCGGGACGGTATTGGCACCGTGGATGTAATTTCGTAGGGGGCTAGTTCATGATTACAGTATAGTATTACCTCAAGGACATTCCTGATTACTTTGAACAGGTGGATCCGCCGGTTCCGTTGTAGCATCTAGACTGTCCGATGCAGATCCGAACTTGCCAGTATTATTGATTTCGACATTGGCTTCTCCGATGAAAACGACGTTGATTTAAAGACACGCCGATAGGCTTGTAAGAAGTAACAAGATTACGGTAAGGTAGCCCTCTTCCACCCTCATTTCGCCCCTGCGTCTAAAGCTGCTTACGTTAACGTCAAAGGACCCTTACTAACTGATATAACTAATATCGAATATACGGCCGAATATAATACGGTTATTAATTAATTGTTAGGTGAAACTATAGGGATTATTTAGTATTCTTTGGGACATGTAAGATACTACCATTGGAGAAAAAGGGGGTGGTAGACGTAAGACTTGGTGTACACGGTTTGATGGGCCTTAAGATAGCGGATCTGTTCACCTCGTGACGTTGGTGCTCGTACTAACAACATGGCGTTGACCATCAACGAGAAGGCTGCCGAGATCTTTATTGAGGAATTGGGACCGGGAAAGTAGATTTGATCCTAGTCTGCTAGAGAGGTCATTTCTTATCGTGCAGGATTTCTAGCATTGGTCTTGTCACTCGTTTGTAATGATAAGAATGGTAGGGCATTTCGTCGGAAAATACCATATAAACAGGAGCAGAGCAGGCATCACGCCAAGAGCTTCATATATCGTTGGCTCCGATGGCCAGGGCATTTAACTACTAGATAAGCTACCAGATAGACGCCTACTCGGTTTGGTCGACTAACCCAGAGCGTCTCGTTAGTTGACCAAAGCATCACTTGATACGGCAAGAGATGCTTACCATTACTACCTGCAAGTGTTTTGCTACAGAGTAAACTTAATCGCCAAGGTACTTACCTTCCCTCTTATACCAATCAAATTCGGGGCATTCTTTCGTTCTTACGAATTTCATCCCATCAAATGCAGTTGTAAAAGCGAGTCGTCCCTAGAATATCAACTACGATATGGATAAATCTATTTGAGCATGGCGGACCACTTGCAACGTATCTTAGAAGGTATAGGTTGTTGGGACAGGGTGTAGAGAAGTAAAAATAATTACAGGTAAAAGGAACTTAAGTTACTATTAGGTGCCTAGTAGGCCCCTATAACACGCTTAGTTGTGCTTAAACCTGACTGTTCCTAATAATCATCTATGTTTACCTAGGTGGGTGGTTAAACGTTGAATTTCTAGTAATCATTCGTATCTAGCTAGAATATTTATGAATGAAGACCATAGAACACGGATGTCTTCGAGCCTTTCCTCCGCGGTAATTCTCCCAGGAATGTCCTTGCGAGGTGGACATGGGCTTCTCTTCTGACCAGCGTCTCGAATTTAGCGAAGATTCCAAATTACATATGCAGCCTCTCTAATTTAGAGGACTACAAAGTCGTAGGATATAGGTCGGAACTCGTATCGAGTGTCTTGAAGTCGGGTAGCATCCTAGATCACTTATCCAACCTCCCTTGTATTAAGCTGCGACGAAAGGTCTAACCTGAAGGCGGCCAAATTATATCTTTTCGTGGCGTTCTACGCCGTCGAATATGCGTTTTTGAGTCGGCAGCTGGTGAGCATCATCGTTATCCTGCGCGCCGAGATCTTCATCCTGGGTGTCGGAAGGCATAAGTGTGCTATCAGAATTCTAAGCCGGATGCGTTGCTTTATCGGCAAGTAGGGCTTCTTCCAAGAATGGCAGGCCCTCATAGAAGAGACTTGAAAGTGCAAGAGTGCGCTGATGTTGTGGCATATCCGTGAATAGGAAGAGGCCGACGTAATCTAAATAGGAGCCTGTCGATGGGGTCCTGCCAATATCACCATCCTAGTTAACCTTGGAGGCCAAAGCAGTTGCACTATATGTCAAGCCGAACGAAGGCTCTGTCCTGCCGGGCTCCGGGCTCTTTATGTGGCGGACGGAGGATATTTTCCAAATACATCAAAGTATGATGGATGTATCCAAAGAGGAAACCTGGATATGGGTTACCAAGTTGTAATCCAATTCTGTAGCTATGTCCGGTATGCGTAAGACTACAGTGTCACGGCAATATGAAACTAGAAAAACGAAAGCCGTAGCGATAGATAGGCACTTTTTACGCGATGCTATTGATGCCTTTGGGGAACACTCATTATTACTCAGGGGGCGAAGACGTATCTCGTTCTTTTGGCTCAACTAGGTAGATATCGAACTGATGATATATCTCAAATATTTGCATCCAATATTGTTGTTGTACTCGCGTCGAAGGTCTAGAATTGAAAGTGGGGATAGTCAAATGTTGTGACACTTGAGATAAAGTTGACCCACCATTACTAGCCGCACGCTTAACTCAACGAGCCGCATTGTGGAGATCCATGGCCAAAAGGAGACGGGGGCGTACATGTACGTATTGGGACGGATAAGTCGGAACATGGCTGGGAGGTTGAGCCTAATGCCAAGCCTCGATGTGAGTGGAATGTCATAAGCAATAATATGAACTGTCTCGCTGATGCCTGCCTCCGAGATTTCTCATAAATTGGACACCCCCGCGTGACAATCCTTCGACCAAGTTCAACGTTGAATTGTGTCGGTCTAAACTGGCTCTTCGTCTAACCAGCATTCATTACCCACACAATGTGCTCTCCATGATAGAGTCAATATATACATTGATATATACCAGTACAATATTCCTACAAGATCTATGTCCGTCGTTATCAACAAAGGAAAGAGCCGGCCCTGCGGTAGATGATTTCATATTTACACCTATGTTCAATGCCTTGAGGAAAGGTCCGATCAACTTTTATCGTCCTCTTCCTGCTTCAAGGTCACTTCCGCCCTGCCGTCCAAGCTTAGAGGCCACCGAATATTATACTTCCCACCTAGTACCAGGTCCTTCGCGACTAATTCCCTCGTGCGGCCCAGGCTCTCGATGGCAGCAATACGGTCCAGGGTGTCCTGGAGGAACTGCCGGAACCCAGGCTCGGAACATATCTCCTTAAAAGCCCGGTGCATCGGAACGGAGCTGGCACGGACCTGAGCCGTGCTCGTTATCGTGAATAGATTTAATCGCTCGAATCCCCGGATGAAGTCTGCGCGGGTCATGATTTCTTGCGCCTTATGCATGGCGTACGATGGAAGGACGTGCCCTTTCTCGGGGTCGTAGGTCTGCTCCATCTCCTCTTCCTTGTCAACAAGGGCTAGGGCAAGAACCATAGCAGCTGACTGTGACCAGTTAGCAAATATCTCTCTACGATTTCTAGGAGGCTCCAAACCGATCTCTTCTGCTGGTCCATGACATCATCATCCATCTCACTCCCTAGTATCCCATTTAACGTCAGGAACCACTGCTTCTCGATATCCTTGATACGATCGCAGGTCGCAAGCATATCACGCGACTTGGCTACTCGATTCAGGAACGAGAGCCGACCACCGACTCTATTGTACACCTCTTCGAGTATGGATGTGTTTGTCTCCTCGGCGAAGTATCGTTGACGGTATTTCTGTAATGCCGTTAAGGCCTGCGCTTTCGGTAAGTCCGAAACTGACATGACCTCCATCCTCGTCGCCAATTGCTTCAAGTTCTCGTAGATCCAATAAGAATCGCTATTGAAGATCATCGTAATAAGGTTCGAAGCCGCCCAAGATTCCGCCCTCTGTTGGAGTAGCTCTAATAAGTCCTTTCCATCTTCGTCGTCTCGAATCAGATGGATTTGGTTAATGATGAGGACCAGAGGTTTGTTCTTCTTTGCGCGGTGGGCCAGGGCCACCTTCTCTAACTTGTTCATCGCCCTCTCGATGTCTAGTAGAGCGGTGGTATCTCTTGGGCCGCGCTCACTGAAATATCCGCCGATATAGTCCTCATGGAACTCATAGTCAAGCGCTTTGCCAAGGCGAATTCGAAAAATCTCCAGGTCGGCATGCGCTTCGAACATGGCGCAACCCTCTCCGTCAATCTTTCGCATGGCTTCTAGTAACATACTGCTTTTCCCGCAACCCTTTTCGCCCAAGATGAGGAAATAGTGGCCCTTGTCGGTCCCATTGATGATCTTGTCGATCTTAGGCTGCTCTTCTCGCATGATCCAGTGCTGCGCATTAGGCGGCGCCGGAATGTCCTTCCCCACAGCCGCGAGCACCAATACCGGGTCGCCGGGCGCGAAAGCGTTCTCCATCTTCTTCAGCTGCAGGTACTTATATGACTTGTGGTAAGCATAGCCAGCGCCTGCGAACCCGACGGCCAAAACCAAGACCGAGGCGAAGGTAGTGGCTGCAGCCTCTCCCATCTTGGACAACAAGGACTGCTTCGCATCTTCTCTCGGAGACGCATCTGGGCCGATCTGACTCTTCCTGGTCATAGATGTGGAGAATGATAGTTGATGAGGGTGTGGGGGCCGAAAAACCGGTGAAGCGCACCTCGGGGTAGCATCGAGGCGTCGGTAAGATGCTGACGTCCTCCAAGAGGCGATGCGGCCACCTACTCTCGGCGGCATCGTATCTCTAGTCGCTGATCATGAAGTAGGTTCTTGCCAACCGCGCTTTCCGATTGCGCCGGAGAATTGATGCGACGTGACAACACGACAGAAAGGAATCGCCAAGCGAAGCGGAAATTGGCGCGTCTCCTGGCAGGACTCAAGCCACACCTGGTGGACCGCCGGCGTGGCACAGCAACTGACCCAGACGGCCGGGTTGCCCCCTTGTAGTTGCCGAACAGGGCTGTGTCACTCCTGCACTCCTGATTGCAGCCGACGATCTCCCGTTTACGTGGGCCTAAGCGGTTTATGTACCTAGGTACATATGTACATCGATACTTGCACAGTACTAGGCTACTTAGGTACATAGAAGAAAACCTCCGTACTGAACAAGAGTCGCAAACACCAAGTCGAGTTGTCGTTGTTTCTGAGGTGAATAGATAAATAACGTTAGGGCGGGGTTACCGATCGTACCAAGGTACCTAGGTATTCAAAATTCACAAGATATCGCTTTGTTGATGCTGATCGGCTGTAATTCCCAAAACGGCGGCATGACCAGGACTGTAAGCAACCCATCTACAGCTACTTCTACCTCATACCGAGTGTAGTTCTCCCGTCTCCCACTCCTATCTTTCGCCGACACACCAAGTCTTCCAGGTTCTCAACCTTTTTTAACTACCGTTATTGTTAGACGATACTGGTATTCTATTTGTAAGATATTTTGTATCTGGGTACGGCACATCTTAGCATCCACAGAGGTAAGCGTCTCTCCCTACCTAACACGCGTCGACCTGATCCCTTTCTGGTACTTCTCATGTCGACCCGGTGATCACATTAGCCCTTTTTATGGACGCCGTTTCGTTAACCTAGAATCCCTCCATTTACAACGTCGCTAAATTTCTTTCACAATCCATCACCTTCTTCTTTTCGCCCTACAAACATCGTTCACTTACGCGACCTATCATTCCTTTGCGCTAACATCTTGTTGCCGTATTCTAGTATTGTATCAATTTACATTCTTGTAAGAACCCCTCGACATTTTCTGTTTACTTGACATCTGCTATCGTCTGAATCCTTAACATACCTACCTATCGCTTTACTAACAGTACATTCAGAGTAGGCTAATACTATCGAGTATGTCTGCTGAGGACGTTCGGCGGTTCAATCCGGCTCGCTCAGCCTACAGCACCGGAGAGCAAGAATGGGAACAAAATGAAGACACGCCAGCAGACGCCAATATCCCCGCGGCGCTCTCGCCAACGAGAAGGTCAGTAGAAAGTCTGATTGATAGCCAATTCACGCCCAGAAGCGCAGCAAGTTTTAAGTCGTCTCTCTATAGTGCGAACTTGGAAGGCTCAGCTCAGCATGGCGCCCTCCGCACCAACGTACGAGATCTGTCGGAAATTCCTACTGTTCCTTCGGACCATGTAGCCCCTTTGAGGCTGCCCCTAAGATCATGTCTCAACGCTTCTTCTGGACTTGCGTCGGACCGAAGTGTCAGGTTTCTTTTGCCAGACAATTCGACAGCAAATGAGAGTATCCAGAGCTTATCGGGTACAAGCGCTATGGAAGACATGAAAGATAACGGTGACAGTAACGCTGGAGGTTTGACTCCCAATATCTTGCTGCTATATTGTTCTCACTCGTCAAGACAAGCAGTCAAAGATCTAATACGAAGTCAAGAATGTATTGCTGATAACCTTTCCAGGTGATGAAGGCAAGATGTTGGCCAGGACTGTTAGAGTCGATAATCTAAAGAAGCTCGCGGAGCTTCACGCCGGCAACGTGGAGGCCGCCGCCGAGCCCAACCCTACCGCCAACCCTGAGTACAGCAGCGAGCTGGGCCATGAGGGCGATCCTGGATCTCAGTCTCATCCTCCGCGGTTACGAATGAGGCTGAGACAGCAACATATCTTACCGTCTAGCTCAGTTCCAACCTTTCCTCTCCCTCCTATGCCAATTCACCCTCTTCACCCCCAATTCCCTAGAGCACAAAGTCACGCTCAGATTCTATCGGCCTCGCGCAGAGCAAAGCCACGTGGAGTTATCTCCACGCACAAACTAACGGGTCCTCTGAGCAAAAAGATTGCGGAGTCCCATACTTCCTCTAGTCACCTATCCACGGAAAGCGAGGAGGAACCATCGACCGCGAGACCCGAAGCCCACACTCAAAACAGGGCACTACTAGTCACTGCATTCGACAGTGCAAAAAGCTCGCTCATTTCTTCATCGTCCAAAGTGAGCCTTCAGCAGGAGTCCCGACCTTTGGACCAACCGCTCCAGGTCATACGAACTAGTTCTCATTTACCTACTCTGATCAACCCGAACCCTACACATATCGAGCAACAGGCTCTCATTGTTGGACCTTCCGAGATGGTTGATGAACACGGCTCTCCCATTGGCTACGGTAAGTTTACTTCCTTAGATTTCATTCCGGAGTGCAAGCTAACTGGACTGAAGGCCCTTGGCCACGAGTAGTAGAAGAAGATGACTCGGTAGAAGACGCGGACGATGCGGACAGTGTCATCGCACAAGCAGCCTATTCCCGTAAGAAGCTTGCATTTTTCATTTGCCCTGATATCTCGTCTTATTTTACGCTGCGTGCTGACCAGACATACAGGCGCTTCGCTATTGAACCAAGAGGAGCG
Organism: Hypoxylon crocopeplum; assembly: GCA_022578875.1. Classification (NCBI taxonomy): domain Eukaryota; kingdom Fungi; phylum Ascomycota; class Sordariomycetes; order Xylariales; family Hypoxylaceae; genus Hypoxylon; species Hypoxylon crocopeplum. The sequence continues at coordinate 6,282 of MU399596.1, read as the reverse complement.
CGGTCCTAATGCTGGCCGAGGCGCAAGTAAGACTACTTCATCCCATCTTGTCTTGGGACGCGTCTAACCAATTATTTCATCTATAGGAACCCTTCGAGGTGTTGTAGATGCTACTGCAGAGCTCCAACGACTTGCCGCCGCATCGCCCCCCACTCCGGCTATCCCCTTCCAGCACGTCTCACGAATCCGTCAGTATCATCCACCACAGGATGCCGAGCTCGACGAATCTCCTCTCAACACTCCTGGCACCTCAATTATCCTTCCTCCACGATCTATGACCCGCCGTCCTAGCATCGACGACGAACAGATTTCTCCCGCTGCAGTTGTCGCTGCAAGCACTCCGACCCGTCTCTTGACCCAGGAGTCAATCAGAAACATAATCAACGATGAGATGGCCCAGTACCAGGCAGATGTGAGCGCTCGACGAGTCTCTCGTCCCGGTGCTTTGGCGGCTTTGTCGCGAGCATCCCAGCAAGTATCTCTGACAAGAGAGGCCGGGTTGCGAACATTCGTCCGATACCAAGTGGCGGCGAACGCGCCCAATATCTCGGCATTCTAGAGCAACGCCGAGATTGAGGCACGTACTGCCACCGCTGCAGAACGTATCTTCGACATAGTTCTCCAAGCTATCGCGCGAGGGGATCGTATCGGCCAGTACGGCCGTTCCGTGGACGATGACCCGTTCTACGACCATGGCGATGCCTTCTTGCCTAACTTCATGGGCCAGCCCTTTATTCCGGGCCCCCACCGCGCCATCGCCGCGCCGCCGCCTGTAACTCCTCAGCGTGGATCTCCAATGCAACCCTCACCTACACCCGCACCTGCACCCGCACTCGCACCCGCACCCACACCCGTGCCTGCTCGTGCACCCGCACCTCGTGCTCGTGTTGTGGCGTTCCCTCCTCTTATACCCGAGCGAGCCCACGGCCATGTCTACAGCCAGCCCCAGCCCCGGCCCCAGCGCGCAGCCAACCCACCGTCCGGCCTCCTCTGGTCCGCCGACGAGAGCAGCGTCATAGTACGTGCCGCGCCCGGCCCATTCCTGTACGAGTCGGCCAACATGGACGAGCTGAAGCGCAGAGACGAGGAGCGCCGCGAGAGACGCCGCGAGCGCGAGCGCGACTACGCCCAGCGCAAGGAGGAGAAGGCCAAACTCAAGGCGACGCAGAACGCGCAGAGAGAGCTGCAGCAGCTGCAGTCCCGCTCGCAGACCTCGTCGACCAACTCCAACCACTCCGCGCGACTCAAGCCCACGTCCAGCTTCTCCGGCTCCCTGCGCCGCGCCTTCCAGGCTTTCAAGAAGACTCCCGTCAACCCCCCCTCCCCCCATGCTGAAGAGGACGAGGAAGATGAGGAGAGTGAGGATGAGCGCCTTCGCCAGGGTCGGCTTGGTCGCCGTGGTCGCCGTTAGGCTTGGGATGCGGAGTAGCTCCCCTTAGTGACATGGTTCAGGGAGAGAAGAAGTACTGGGAAAAGGAAAACAGAAAAAGACAAAAAGATGGAATCTTGTGCTTTTGGCGTTCCGGTAACATGCAAAAAGGCTGTGATGCCCCTAGGAGGTGTGAGTTCAAGGATGATGCTATATGCTATACGCTACTGTTCAACCTGTAGGAGGTAGGCAGATAGGGTAGTAATTGACCATGCTGGCTTTCTTTCTTACTTCGGATCTCTGATTTCGTGTTGAGTATCTGCTCGTTGATCTTTTGTGGCTAACTTCTAGGACCAGTCTTGGTTAGGTATGGGTATTCTCTCGCTCTGTGTCAACACTGGAAGTCACCGACAGGGTTCCTAGCTATAATAATGGCCTGTCCTACCAGTACAGTGGCTATGAAGGCAGTGAAAAATTAAAATAACAGGAATGTAGGCCTTGTTAAATTCTGATGACGCTGCCCCTATATATTGAAAAGAGAAGCGCTGGAGTATTGGCTGACTAAAGAAATCCTTTTCTCCTGTACCTACTATTATTCATTATCGTCATTGCTTTCTTCCCTTGTTTGCCCTTGTCATAGTACGCTTTGGTAATGCTAAAGGATTACTAATCACTTGCAAAGGGGGAACTGTTAGAGTAGCTTGACTTTGCTAGCCAACACCTCCAGAGGTTCCATGGAAGGTACTCTTGAAGGGCATGGAGTCAATACGTATCGGTAATATCAATCCCACAGTGGTACGCGAGCCGACGGCGCCCCGGGGAAGCGTTTACACACTGGGGATACGACGTACGCGACAAAGCGCGACCATCCGAGGGGCTGTAAAACGAGAAGCTAACCGACGAATAATCTTCTATGGACCATGATCCCGCACAATTTCGAACGCATCAATAAGTTAACCATAGAACTGGAAGTCGAGGCTTTGGTTATTCGGCAAGCCGCCCGCCACCCAGGTACTCTGGCTACCTACCATAGAGCTATGGTACGCGGTACTCCTTTTGCTGATGACTATCTCCTACTGTTTTCAGCCAGTCGGGCTCTATGCTGGTAGAGAAACACCTCATTATCTTTTCAGCGACATTCTGTATCACTGACCGCAATAGCCCCATATTCGATCGCTTCGCCATTGCCATCATCGATTATCTCGCCTTTAATTACGCGCTCGATACCTAGACGGCGGCCACGATAAACTTCATCCCGGAGGCCATAGTCGGGGCCATCCACAACAGATCCATGCTGGGCGTCCTGCACGTACCGTCTTACCATCATCAACGAGTCGGTACGTAGAACTCACCGGTCCCTTGGTCCCCTGTAGCACAAGATCAAAACCGCATCGACGGAGTCATTAGTCGTAGACGGACACGCGATTCCTCCCAGCACACAGATTACCACACACGCCTATAATGTCTTACATGGCCCTACCTACTTCCCAATCGATTTCTTTCCGGTCTGGTCGGTAGCAGGGTAAGTGACATATCGAAGGTTAAGTATAATAGATAGGTACCCAGGCAGGATCTAGAATTTTCCGGGATCTCAAAGGCAGTTAGAGAAAGAAGTACAATATATGATTTACGAAGTAGCTAATCTAGAAAGTAGATAGACGAGTATCAACTGTACGAGCACTACCAGACGCACACCCAGATCTTGAATCTTCTCCCTTCCTCTGTAACTACGGAGCGCGGCTCCTGATTTATAAGCAAGCCTACGTTTCCCAATATAGAAGCTTTAGTTTCCACCTAGGCACGTTTACTTATTAGCAGATACGTGGATCTCGCCCCTTTTCATCTCGCCTGCGACGACATTTCTCTGCCCAGTCCTGGCTCCTTTCACAGCCCCTTGACTCCAGAAGAAAAATAACTTCCAAGGAATTCGACTCCCCTGCGAGGTCCATAGCGGTACAGCACCATTGTCCTCTGAGTGTTGTAGAGCATCCCTTTCCTAGCAGTTTGCTTACGAAAGCCGAGTTCCCTTTCTCGGCAGCGATATGAAGGGCCGTTTCCTGGAACACGTTCTTCACATTAAAACTCGACGTCTTCTGAAGTAGCAGGTCCCAGTATTCAATCAGGTTGTTTCGGGCCATTGGTGTCGCCCCATCTTCTCCTTCAGGTTCTACCGTCCAGTCAAGCTCAGAATTCCATTCATCTGCATGATCGAACTCGTCCTCGATCGCAGACATTGCGGTTGGTATATTCACCGAGGCCGCGAGATGAAGGGCCGTATTGCCGAGATGATTCCGGACATCTGCATCTGCATCGTGCTTAAGCAGTAGAGCACCATTTTCGGGACTTAGAATTGATCGGGAAGCGTAATGTAGCGGAGTGTTGCCCTGGCAATCCACGACATTCATATTAGCACACTTTTCAAGTAGATGTTCCACGATATCCCCCTTAAATCCTGTGGCCGCAAAATGCAAGGGGATCCGAAGGAAGCCATCCGACGTGTTAATGTCGATATTAGCTAAGGTCGGAAATTCTGTCTTGAAACTTGGTTCATCCGGTCCGCCTTCGCCGAAGCGACCCTTTGTGTGGAGTGGTATCATTCCAAGCAGCACCTTGACGTAGATACCGTTCTGGGATTTTGCTACGTTGTGTAGTGGCGATGATCCCTCGATGCTGAGTTGAAAGGCCCCGTGGTGGAGAAGGACGCACAACAACTCTTCCCTCTCGATGAACCACCATTTCTTCAACCACCCATGTCCGTGAAGGATCTCTACCACTGTCAAGCCGTCTCCGCGACGGGTGTGAACCAATGCGCCGTTCTCAAGCAAGAACCGGGTAGCCTCGATCTGATATGTAGCGACCGAAGTGTGCAGGGGCGTTGTGCCGTTGTTGTCGATAGCCTCTACTTTTGCGCCACGGTTGATGTATAACTGAAGAAATAGCGTATTTGCTTCACGTCGATATCCTTTTCTGTAATACCTTTTCCCGTATACGGCACAATGCAGTGGTGATCTCCCTTTGTAGTCTCGAGCTTCGATATCAGAACCTAAGTCGAGAAGTAATTTTGCTATTCTCTCTTCTCCTTTATATGAAGCCACGTGTAGCGCCGTCAGTCCGGTTGATTCATCAATGCCGTTTAACGATGCCCCATTCTCTAGAAGCAATCGGATGGTCCTTTCATGTCCGCCCAGAGCGGCGCATAACAGGGGAGGGAGAAGGCCACTGTTTAGTCCGTAAGTTAGACTGTATTCTCTTTCTCGGATATAATCTTGGAATCGAATATCGACACCGGCACGTAGTAGGTCACGAATGAGGACGGAATCGCCAAGAGACGCCGCCATACAGAGGGCTCTTCCGCGCATTCTAGTGTCTCTATCCATGAAGGCATATCCAGCAAACGGATCCAGTTCTAGCAGAGTCTCTTTTGTCGCCATGGGATCTAGTGATTCGTCGTACAATCCAACTAGTCGCTGGAATAGCTCGTTCGTGAACGTATATAAGACGGGCTGGCTAGTAATTTCGGTTGGAGGATGTGACATCATAGTAGTGTGCTGAGATTGGGGAGAGAAAGTCATAGAAGTGCTTGTGGATGGACCTTATTGAAGCAATCTCGTTAGCTCGATAGTAGATGTCAATAGCAGTCACATACATTTGAAGCGTGTTCAGAAACCCCTTTTAAACCTGGCCCCTCTCTGGTTCTGCAGGCACGTTTGGCCAAATCCTCCAAATTCCTTGACACAATTTTGTAATCTGGATGAAAAGGGGATGCGAACTTGCAAATTTGCGAGTGGTTTCCATGCATCTCGATTTCGCGTTCTCGGCTCTCTATGCCTAATAGACGGCGCTGACTTAAGCCATTTAAAGTAACGTGTATTGATATCCTGTTAATGAACCCTCTCCCCTAGAGGCCAACACCCGCTTTCATTTTCCGTGTAGGAACCTCCTCTGGGGACACATTAACGTCTTGCTAGGCAACCAGTCGTCCGTTGACGTGTTAGCAGTTTATGCAATACGTTAATCTACGTAGTAGACGCTGAGGTATCGTTCGTAGGATCGGACCTTGGGATTCACTCGGATTGCAAACCAAATCTTGTGGAATTCACGGCTAGGGAGTTTGAACATGTACTCCCCCTAGCGACTACGACTACAATAATATTTTCCGTTAAGTGATCTATTTCAAGTCGATCGTCTATACCGGGAATAGCGCGATTCTATACAGTCACTCTAGATAACTTTAGAATTCTTACCGAGTTAATATAGGTTGTAACGAAGCTCGATGGTCCCGGATCTATCGAGCTAGATGACAATGAGCGAGTTTTACTTACTGAGTACCTAGGTCGACATTAAGAGAAAGTCCTGAAGATCTAAGCTATGATAGGGAAAGAGTTAGACGAGGAGAGGTTACCATCTGAGGGGAAGGGGGTAGGTTGGTTCCGAAGTTGGAGCAATCCAGTCTAAAGAGACTCTCGAAGATATCCTGTTCAAGGGACGATGATGCGAGATTCAAGTCGGCAATAGCAATCCGGCCCCTTAAGCTCACCTCAATCTAGGCACATACATACCGGTAGATAGCGAACAATAACCTGACCTCAACGCGTGTCAATTGATAGTGACAAGTACACGAATATACTCATCTCAATAACACCTAATAAACATAACATGTGAGTGAAATCATGTCTGATTGACCTAAGGTTAGTCGGATATCAATCGCGACTAATAAGGCGAAGAGCCGTCTGCACCGCAACTCACTCACAGATGGCTCGCGTTATCTCGGCGGGGGGTCGCGTGAATCTGACGGTCGCAGTAAGTCCTGCTTAGACCTTACGGTGGCCCGTTGTTGACTCTGTGCCAAAATCGAAAAATCATAATTGACCTGCCCCAAAACGTGAAAGCGCAGAATAGCCACCCACTAGCCA